>CM075813.1:23601617-23755054 GCA_037975025.1 Excoecaria agallocha | reverse complement strand
ATTACCTCCACCAACTAGTGTAAAGGGCATTAGGAGTTTCCTTGGTCATGCTGGGTTTTATCGTCGGTTTATTAAGGATTTTTCTAAAATTGCCAAACCACTTTCTAATTTATTGCTTAAAGATGCTGCATTTAATTTTAATGCTGAGTGTTTGTAGGCCTTTAACCTATTGAAGTAAAATTAGTTAGTGCACCGGTCATTGCATCACCCGATTGGAGCTTACCATTTGAAATTATGTGTGATGCAAGTGACTATGCAGTTGGAGCAGTCTTAAGACAACGGAAGGAGAAGATTTTCTAAACAATCTATTATGCAAGTCATACACTCACCGGAGCCCAAGTAAATTACACCACTTGCAAAGAAGGATTCTAAACCAAGACTTATCCGATGGGTGTTACTACTTCAAGAATTTAATGTTGAAATTAAAGATAAAAAAGGCACAGAAAATTTGGTGGCTGAACATCTATCTAGATTGGATAATACTAGTATTGAAAAGGGAGAAATTTCTGACTTATTTCCTGATGAACATATTTGTGCTTGTTATACTTATGCAAATTTAGTTCCATGGTACGCTAATATAGCTAATTTTTTTGCAGGTGGCTATCTTCCTAAGGAATTCACTTGGCAGCAAAAGAAAAAGCTCACAGCGGATGCCAAGCACTACCTTTGGGATGATCCATACCTTATCAAGATATGTCCGGATCAAATACTAAGAAGATGTGTACCGGAATCGGAGCAAGAAGCTGTCATGAACAAATGTCATGGAGGAGAAGTTGGAGGACATCACGGACCCAATATAACAATTCAAAAGATACTCTAATCAGGTTTTTTCTGGCCTACTTTATTTGAGGATGTGAGATCTTTTATAGCTACTTGTGATAGATGCCAACGAGTAGGGAATATATCCAAAAGAGATGAGATGCCTATGAATAATGTACTAGAAGTAGAAATCTTTGATGTTTGGGGCATTGATTTTATGGGACCTTTTCCAATTCATTTGGGTTTGAGTATATTTTGGTAGCAGTGGATTATGTGAGTAAATGGGTAGAGGCAATAGCTACTAGGACATATGATGCAAAAATTGTGCTGGAATTCATTAGAAAAAATATTTTCACTAGATTTGGAGCACCTAGAGCTATTATAAGTGATGGAGGCAAACATTTTGTCAACCATCAATTTAAGATCTTAATTAAGAAATTTGGTGTTAAGCACAAAATCACAACCCCATACCATCCTCAAGCCAATGGACAAGTGGAAGTATCTAATAGAGAGTTGAAAGCAATCTTAGAAAAAACAATAAATAATTCTAGAAAGGATTGGTCTCTTAGGTTAGATGAGGCTTTGTGAGCTTATTGAACTGCATTTAAAACTCCTATAGGTATGTCTCTCTTTAAATTGTTTTTGGAAAAGCATGTCACCTTCCAGTCGAATTAGAACATAAAGCATATTGGGCTACCAAATTTCTTAACTTTGATTTGAGAAATGCAAGAGAAATGAGAAAATTTCAGCTCAATGAACTCGATGAAATTCGACAATGGTCATATAACAATGCTGCACTTTATAAAGAAAAGACCAAACAATGGCATGACAAGCATCTAAGGGTAAAAGATTTTGCTCCGGCAATGTTAGTACTTCTTTATAATAGTCGTCTTCGTTTGTTTCCAGGAAAGCTAAAATCAAAGTGGCTTGGACCATATCAAGTGATATCAAGCAGTAATTTTGGTGTAGTGACGATCAAAAGCTTAAAAGATGGACGTGAATTTACAGTTAATGGTCATCGACTGAAACCATACCAAATCGGACAACAAGTGGTTGCTGAAGCAACCATAGTTCTTCAAGATACTTAAAAATGGTTTGAAAAGTCTAGCTGGAGACTTTTAAAAACTCATAACTTCTAATCTTTCTCTCTTTTCTCTCTTTTCTATTTACAGTTAAGTTTAGTTAAGTTTGTGTGTTTTTACATTTTTTTTTGAGTGTTTGAGTGTTTTTGATTCATGAAAAGAAGTAAGTAAGTCAAGGTTTATAAAAGAGGACATGCTTCATATTTTCAAAGCTTAAAATAGAAAAAAATTGCATTTAAGGAAGAGTTTTGTTTCAAAAACGAATTAATTGAGGTAGGAAAAAGCATGTACAAGTGACCACGTGTGGTTCTCTCTATACCATCACGTGGCCATGAGTTGATGAGAGGAAAAATTCTTTTGATACATGTGACCACGTGTATTCCTCAAGAGAAACATCACGCGGCCACAGGTTCACTTTTTGCTCCCCCATTTTCCATTCACGTGACCACGTGAAGTTCAAAGGAGAACCATCACATGGCCATGCATGCCCAAAGAACAAAGGTACACGTGACCACGTGTGATTCTTCCCACTGCCTATATACATGCTTTCACGACACTTTTTCTCCTTTCCCTCATTTTCTTTACTCTAACCTGTGCCCACGCCTCACCACCACGAAATTCACCCATGCCCATGGATTTTCACTCCCCACTGATCATCGCCATCTCCACTTGCTTTCTCTTTAGTTTTCTCTCTCTTTTACCCATCATCTCTTCCTTCTCCATAGTGTCTTCATTGTTCTAGGTTTTTCACAACTCACACACACCACCTTAACTTTGTGCTGCAATTTTGGTGTGATTCTCACTTCCAAGTAAGTATTGACTCTCATTACTCCTTAATTATTATTTGCTTATCATCCATTGTTGTGTTTTGTGCAATTTTTGTTCATGAATTTTTAGTTTTTAGGTTACTTTGCACCTCATATTTTGTTTGCATATTAATTCCTTTTATTTCTTTGGATGATTATGAGCATTATATACATGTTATAGATGCTTGGTATGCAATTGGATAGTGAACAATCTTTGTTATGCTTTTCAAATTAATGCTTAAATTTGTGCTCTTAACATGCTTGATAAAATGCCTCAATGAGTTTTTTTTCTTTACAAACATTTAACTTTCACTATTGGATAACATGTTTGTGTTTTACAAGGATACATGATGACTTAATTCACCTCTTCCAATATTGGTTCATAGGGTTATTCATGCATGATAGGCATTATGTTTAACATAATCTTTGTGCTCAACTTTTGAATGTTTTGTTATGACTATCATTTTGATCATCACATATGCTGTCCACACCTCTCATTGCACCCAAGAGTGTTTCACCTTTTTCATTTCATTACTCCTTAAATCAGTGCATGCTTCCTGTGGTTACATCTTAGTCTTTTTTGGGTTAAAAGTTGATACTTACAATGTGTTTTACTTTATTTGTAGTGGCACCTCGAAGGACTAAATACCCTGATGTAGCAAGTTCATCCGGTGAATGAATTCCATCGTATGTGGATAAGGCAAAGATCAATAAATTTGACTACTTCAGCAAATGTACCTATGTCCAGCCCGCCTATTTAAGCCACTTGTTCCTCAATATCCCAGCTAGAAATTTATGGGATCATGATATAGAACCTTTGATTCAAAGTATTGGCTGGGGGAAGTTCGCTGAAAAGAAACCTAAAGTATATCCGGATATGGCACGGGATTTCTTGTATTCTTTTGAGTGCTATTTTAAGAGAGATGCAGAAGATGGCACGGTCGGTTTTAAGTTGGGTAAGAGAGGATATTCTTTGACTTTCAGTCAATTTTCTGAAAATTTAGGATTTGTACCAAATGCCCCAACTGAATTGGAAGATACATCCCCTGTGGAGAATTGGGAACGAATTAAGGATCTTGAATTAGATGAACCATGGGTAGGGGGACAATGCAAGGTCCATGCTTTAAGGTCTCATGCATTAAGAATCATTCATCATTTTCTTGCAAAGAGTATGTACAACAATTTGAAGAATGCAAGCACTATTAGTGTATCTCAAGCAATGATTCTCCGATGCATGATGGATGGAATAGCACTAAACGGAGCAGGCATTTTAGCTACTCGAATTAAGGACTTGCAGAAGATGCTAGGACACATTGATAATATTTCTATAGGATGGATAGCTATAGTTTTAGCTTCTGCAATTGCGCATCCGGTTTATGGAGAACCACTTAAAGGAGATTTGCCTTGTATTGATAATAAAATGCTGAAAAGGATAAAATTCTGATCCCTAAGCCTCGTGGTCATTGGGCAACTCGGGAGGAATATTTAAGAGAAAACAATATTCGGGTTGAGGAGTAGCAAGAGGAGCAGCAAGAGGAACCAAAGGAGGAGTATGTTGCCACAGCTGTGCCTTCCCCCATCAATAAGCCTACAACATCGGAATGGGAAGCACCATTTAATCAATTAAGTAGCCGGATGGATGCTCAACAGATTAGACTTGATCAAATGCAAGGACGACTGGATATGTTTCGTGATATGGTCATGGAAGGAAATAGGAGAGTTGAGCATTTTATCCATCATTTTTGGCAGCGGTTTCCTCCACCACCACCTCCACCGGAATAGATCATCATTTGCTATGGGCAGCAAACTTTTGAGGAGGGGGTAGCCTCCTTTCAGGGAGTTTGTTTTCTACTTTCTTTTCTTTTTCATGAATCAAACTTTGTTATTTTGTGTTTTGTGTTTTGTTTTTGTTTCTTTTGTTTTGTTTTCTTTTCTTAAGTTTGCAATTTATATTAAAGACTTATATAGTTCACCTTTTCATTGAATTCGCATGAAATCTTAGTTTGCCTTAGTTAACTTCAAAACTTGGAACACCTTGAGCTTGGATATGGAATATGCATGTTTTGGACCTTTGCTTAACAAAAAAACATTTATGTTGTTTAATGTACCTTTGGATAGGTTAGTCTTCAACTGGATAAATGTTTGTTAGTTCTAAAATTCTTAAATGCAATTAGACCAGTTTTAACTTAGAGAAAAAAATCAATGCAATGAAGTAGTGAAGTAAGAAAATTTAGGGCATTAGAACCTTCCTCATCACCCTTCAAAGCATATGAACAACTCAAGCAACTTAGAAAATGATCTAGGCAATAATTTTCTTGATAAACTTTCTTAAAAACTTGCGTCCTACCTTGATGAAATTATCCTTTGTTAAGCCATTTTGAGCCTATAGAGTTTTCTTAATGCGTACCATTAATATTTTCTTGTTACACCTAATGTTTTAACCATATAACCTAAAAAGCTTTTATCTCACCCTATGGAATTGGCCATTCTTGGATTAAATGGATGCATGAAAAAAGTAAAGTTTTATTGGGTGAAGTAAGGAAGTTTTAGCAAAGTTATTGATGAAGTCAATTGAAAATATACTTTGTATTACTTTGAGGTTAGCTTGTAAATGCTAGTTCATTAAAAAAAAAGAAAAAAAAGAAAGAAAAAAAAGGGAACTAGCAAGTATGAAAAAATATAAGTGTGGGGTAGTATAAGAAAAAAAATGGAAAAATAATGACTTCTTGGTGAAAGGATATATTATCTCTTAAAAGAAAGTGTGAAATCAAGGCAAGGATGAGCAAAATTTGTGTTGTCTAAGTTAATGGGGTTTTGTAATCTATTGTGTTTTAGAGTGGCTATATTCATTTTGATTATCCTTTATCCATTCTTTGATAAACATACCCTTAGCCCCATTACAACCTTTGAAAGACCTATGTGATTTTAAGTTTGTTTTAAGTTGTTTAGCGAAGATGACCTACGGGTTCCGGTGCTAAAGGAGAGGCCTATTGTGTTTCTAGAGTTTCAAGCACGAAACCGATTGTATGCTTATGCATTCACATATTTTATACTTCATTACCGAGTTGTATTGATATTTTGATTTTCAAAATTACTTAAAATGATTTGGTCTTGCACACACTCAAGGAAACTAGCTTATATTCTCTTGTTGAAGATAATCTATTTGGAGTTTATATTAAGTGCTTGTGTTAAAATGCTAAGTTTGATTTTGAAATTGCATATCTTTATACAAGTTTGATGGTTTTGAAGGAGGGTTTGTTCTAAATTGCTTGAGGGCAAGCAAAGTTTAAGTGTGGGGTATTTGATAAGTGTGAATTATATATAGTTTTTTATATGTTTTTATTTGTGTTATTTAGTTGTTTTAGTTTTATTTATGTTAAATTAGAGTTAATTTATTGATATTTATGTTTTTGGGGTTAATTCTGTGTTTTGTGTGATTTCAGGGTTAGATTGATATAAAAGGGCTTGAAGTGTAAAAAGTGCAAAGTTTAGGGCCATAAGTGCAAATATGAAGAATTTAGGCAAAAAAACGAGCGTTCAGTCTAGAGCCTTCACACGTGACCACGTAAGAATACTGAAGAATTTCACTCGTGGCCACGTGAAGGATTGATACATAAAGCCGTGGCTATGTGAAGGGATGGAGGTTGAAGGGACGTGGCCACGTGAAGGACTTTTGGAAGAAGATTAAGGGAAACACGTGACCACATAGATTCCAGTGAAAGACCACACGTGGCCACGTGTGGAGGAAGAAGAAGGGGAGCCGTGGTCATGTGTAGAGAAGGCATAGTAAGAGCCGTGGCCACGGGATCCAGTTCTCCTATATCGCGAAGGATTTTCGAGCTTCCTGTTTTAGCAGAATTTGATTCCTATTTTGCGACTGGAGGTTAACAAGGAGTCTACTACAATTTTGCCTATAAATAACAGTCCAAAACACAGAAGAAATCATCATCAATCATTAGGATTAAGCTTTGTTTTCTTAGTTGTTTTTACGTTCTTGGTTTACTGTTTTCATCAAAACGTTCTTTTAATTTTAAGAATGGTTTGTGAGTAGTTTTCTTTGACTTTTGCTAAAGGATACTTGAATCCTTAAACTTGTATTGTTATGACTTGAGTTTGTTCTTCAATTCAATGCAAGTTGGTTATTTCTTGGTTCTTAAACATATTCTTGTCTCTTCTCAATTTTAAGTTAATTATTAACTTGATTAAGCATTGGTTTATTAATTGATTTAAGTTGAATAATGACTTGCATGCTCTTAGGTTAATTTAGTTGGTTTAGTGCATGATTATAATCTGAATAAGCTATAATTGTGTGTTGATTTAAGTAAGTTAAGATTAAGAAAAGGGTAACCAAGAATAGGTGAAAGTTAAATCTCTTGAGAAAGGCTTTAATAGACATCTAGGGGACTTAATTCAGTTTTTTATGCTAAGTGTTAAGTTTATCTGAATAAGAAAATTTGATGCTTGGAATGATAATCTTGAATAAAGTTGTCTGGTTTTATTAAACTGAATTCCCCATAATCACTTGTATGTTTCTTTTATTTAAGTCATAGCAATACTTGTTAAGGTGGAATTTAAGTCAAATTCCCCATAGTCCCTTAGTGAAAGTTGTCTTTAATATTGATTTTTAACTCATCCAATTTACTTGCTTTCAACAGATCTTTTCTTTACTTTAGCTCTTTCAATTGTTTTATTTTGATTTTAAATTATTGTTTTTAGTTTTAATTCTTCAATCATCACAAATTTGGGATTTCTTTTCTTTTTTTTGCACACAAAATTAGTTTTGAAATTAAAATAGCACATACAAGCACAAGTTTTCCTTGGGTTCGATATTTTGGGTCATAATCTTATTTCCCTATATTACTAGCCGATCTAGTACACTTGCTAGAAACTGGTCAGTAACACTCTTATCTTTTCACTACTCCATGAGTTGGACTCTTAATCCCACTCCTTTTGACTTTGCTACTAGAGAAAGACCTAGTTGGGTGACAACAGGAGTACTTCTAATAGTTATAGGTTTTTCATGGACTGCAGCAGTTGCCACAGATGGTTGGCCAACAGGCCACACCATAAAATTCATTATATTTGTCATCATTGACCTCATCTTCCTTTTGATCCATCATTTTGCTCTGTCAGATACTATTTTAAAGATTTTATCCAAAACCAAATCTATCTCGGATGCTGCTTTCAATTGTCCTGATAAAGATCTCCTAACCAGATGCCCATCCAGACTTCTAAACCAACTTGTTAACTTTATGGTGACTATAATCGCTGACTCTTAATCAAGGCTTCAGTCTTTGTGTACTTTAAAAATGATCTTCCACTGCCAATATACATCAAGCAAAGATGTTATAGCTTCTCCTTGAGTGAATTCCTAAAGAAACTAAGGTTTAAAACTTGTCCAGGTGACACTCATCTTGCCTCACGAGTCAAATTCTCAAACCATATGGATGATTATGTAATGACTGAAAAAAAATTATTTATGTGATGTATGGTTATACATGAAATGCATGGGCATGTTGTATATCATTAACAAGACACATTCACAAAACAAGACAAACCATCCAACCGTATTCCTCCCACACCAGTGGTCGTGCATTTCTTTCCTAGGCGAGATTAGCCCAAAGGTTAACAGGAAATCAATGAATGTATATGGTGTATGGTAGGGAATCGGTAGCATAACCTCTCTTAATTTAAACACAGGCAATTGCAATATCGATTACTATATACTTTAGTCATTAAAGCAAACCAAAATAAGTGCATCGAGGCATGACATCCTTCGATAACACCTATCTTGCTTTGCTAAAATTCAACCAAGTACATAGGTATCCAAATAGATGAAGGGATATCATATGGCATATACTTGATAATCACGCAGCAGAAAAATTAAAAATTTAGATCATATATGCCACGCAATATACAACAATGAATCGAAACATGCAATTTTAGGGTTTTTTGAAAACTTACAAGTTTAGATGCACTTTAAAACTTGATTTTGAAGATGACCAGCAAATAAGTTGGACTTATATGCCTTAGATCTTGATCACCAATGCCAAAAGAGCTGCCTTTATGCCACTCCTCTCTATGCTCACACACACACTAGTAAGGATGGCTTAAAACCTAGAGTGCTAGCTCTAATCTTTGTGTATTTGGCAATGGGTATTAAACTAAAGACACAAGACCTAATCTTGTTCTTTCTAAGGTTCACCAATGGCTGCCCAAAATCCAAGAGAAGAAGGAAGAGTCCTTTCCCCTTGAGAATGGCGGCTTAGAGAGAGAGAAAACCTAATTGGCAAAGTTATGTCTTATCTATATATATCACTTAGCTTAGGGTTTTGTGTGTGCCAAAATTCACTAGCATTTAGGTAGTATTTTCATCCTCATCACTTCCTAATTAAGTGGTATATCTTGATTCAAAGACATATAGCAATTTAAATTTAATTAACTTAATTATCTAAAGATAAATAATCAAATATCTAAAGATAAATAAATAATCAATTTACCATTCCTTTTGCCGTGTTTTTCACTCTTCATGGACCAAAGTTCATTTAGCAATTTTAATACCCATTATCCACATTAATTCGACTTTAAATAAATGCCCAAATTAATGCCCAATATACTATTTAAATATTTTAATCCCAATGCTTTGTGTGCGATCCTATATGTCCATTTAATATTGGCAATGAATTAATAAATTAATTCAAAGGCTATATATATTCTCTAGCAAGATATTATTGCATTCCAAATTAAATGAAAATACAAATGGCATTTAGTGACCTAATGCAATTTTACATAGTCCCTTACCCATAAATATCAGAATTAATATAAGGCATGAAACTAGTCATCCTTATATATACTAATTCCTTTCTTGATATTCCTGTGATACTGAACTCTCAGATAAATAATGATTTCTCATTATTTTATCTTAGTATGGCCATACACTTCTCAGTTCACTGATCAAGTGGCCGATGATATTTTCTCTCTTATCAAAAGGGGTAATCCCTTTACTTCTCTCATGCTCTCTAACATGAATTAGTGTATACCCAAGCATACCCATACTTGTCATCCTGTTACGAGTACGTTATGTGTATGTAAAAGTACACAGTAATTCATAAAGAGTTTCATAGAGATTTCAGGTCTAAGAACTCCGATGCAAAACTTGCACATGAGAAACACTTATGACTTGTACCATGTAATGTTCTCATGAATGGATCGAATCCAGATACCGTGTTCTAAACATGTATCTATGATCTCTGATTGACACTCTAGTCCTTATGATCCGTAAGACAGAACTCAACTTATCAAAGAGAGCGTACTTGTCTTAATTCATTTGTTATTCCCATAACTATGACTGGATAGGGATATTTAGAATGAAGTCTCAATTGTTTCAAGGTCTTACAACCATGTACCTCACACATGATAACTTAAACTGAAACAACATTCTTAGATAGTTCTATCAATTGATATGCATAGGAATACAATAGATAAAACAAATACCTCATTTATTAACTTAAGTGTTTTATAAAAATGCATTGGGACTAAGGCTTACACTAACAATCTCCCACTAGCACTAGTCCCAATTGGGCATAGCCCTAATACTGAACGCTCTCAAATGAGCTTTGTGCATATTTGGACACAACTGTTTCATCAAAGGATCTCCTACATTGTTTTCACTTGCTATCTTGATAATCTTAACGTCCCTATGATCAATGATCTCTCTGATCAGGTGGTACCTCTTGAGTATGTGTTTGGATTTTTGGTGTGATCGGGGCTCCTTTGCCTGTGCGATAACCCTGTTGTTGTCACAAAAAAATTTCTAATGGATCTAGGATGCTTGGGACCACTCCTAATCAAGAAATGAAATTTTTAATCCAAACAACCTCTTTTATAGCTTCACTCGTTGCAATATACTCAGATTCTATAGTCGAGTCAGCAATGATCTCTTGCTTTGAGCATCTCCAGCTGACAGCACCACCATTCAAAACAAAAACAAAACCAGATTACGATCTTGAGTCCTGAGTGTTGGTCTAAAAAGCAGCATTAGCATAACCTTGTATGACGAGCTCTTCTTGACCACTATACACCAAGAAGTGATCCTTAATCCTTCGTAGGTACTTAAGAATCCCCTTTACAGCAGACCAATGCTTCTCACTAGGGTCTTGCTAAAACATACTGGTTATACTCAGTGCATGAGCAACATCCAACCTAGTACATAACATAGCGTACATGATAGATCCAACAGTAGATGCATATGGGATTCTACTCATGTTGTCCCTTTCCTCTTTGGTTTTAGGATACTGCTCTTTAGTGAAAGGAACTCTCAAAGCCAAAGGTATGTATCCTTTCTTTGAGTCTCCCATACTAAAACACTTTAGTACTTTGTCTATGTACTTTTTTTAACTTAGTACCAAAAGCTGATTTGATCTATCTCTATACATTGGAATACCAAGTGTTATCTCAGCTTCACCTAAGTCTTTCATTGAGAAACACTTCCCCAACCATTGCTAAACATTTTACAATGTTGGAATGTCATTCCCAATGAGAAGGATGTCGTCCACATATAGGACTAGAAATATTATTATGCTCCCACTAACCTTCTTGTACACACAAGGCTCATCTTCATTTTTTATGAAGTCAAATTCTTTGACTACTTCATCAAAACGGAGATTCCAATTCCAGGATGCTTGCTTTAATCCATAAATGGATTTTTGAAACTTGCAAACCTTCTTAGGATGCTTGGGATTGACAAAACCCTTAGGCTGTGTCATATACACATCCTTAAGTAGATTTCCATTAAGGAAAGCAGTTTTGACATCCATTTGCCATATCTCATAGTCATAATATGCAGCTATAGCAAGTAAGATCCTAATGGACTTGAGCATGACTACAGGTGAAAAGGTCAAATCATAGTCTACACCATGAGTTTGCCGAAAACCTTTTGCTACTAGTCTACCTTTGTAGGTCTCATCAGCTTTGAGTTTAACTAGCCACTTGCATTCAATTACCTTAGCACCTTCCGGTGGATCAACTAAGGTCTAAACTTGGTTATCATACATTGATTGCAACTTAAATGGATTTCATGGCTCCAAGCTATTTTTTTCGAGTCAGGGCTCTTAATAGCTTCTCGATAAGTAGTTGGATCCTCACGATCCACTAACTCAATAGTGTCACTGTAGGTGATTAGAAACCCGTATCTCTTAATCTCCCGATGCACCCTACCGGACCTTTTAGGTTCTTATGTAATGGGTTCTTGTTCCACAGCTGGTTGTGAACTTGATCCCATTTCCAACTCATCCTCTAAAGGAGTTCGTGGCACTTTAATTTCTCCAAGTTTTATTTTACTCCCACTGTCTTTCTTGAGAAGGAATTTCTTTTCCAAGAAAATAGCCTTGTGAGCAACAAATACTTTGTTCTCGGCTTGTGAGTAAAAGTAGTACCCCTTTGTTTCTTTGGGATAATCCATTAATAAGCAGATAGTAGATTTGGACTCTAGTTTGTCAGATGTTACTTTCTTAACATGTGCTTCACAGCCCCAAATCCTGAGAAAAGACATATTGGGCTTTCCTAGTCTATACCTCATATGGTGTCTTCTCAACTGCTTTAGTTGGAGTACGATTCAGAAGAAATGCAACAGTTTCTAATGCATAACCCCAAAAAGAGATAGGAATATTTGCTTGACTCATCATCAATCGAACCATGTCCAATAGAGTTCGATTTCTCCTTTCAGACACACTATTCCATTGTGGTGTTCCAAAAGGAGTGAGTTGTGAAATAATTTCACACTCCTTCAGATGACCATCAAACTCTTGGCTTAAGTATTTGCCACCTCGATATGATCGAATGGCTTTTATACTTTTGCCAAGTTGGTTTTCTACTTCGTTCTTAAACTCTTTGAATTTTTTAAAAGTTTCGAACTTATGCTTCATTAGATAGACATAGCCATATCTACTGAAGTCATCTGTAAATGTTACGAAGTAGCTAAAACTACCTCTAGCTTGTGTACTTAATGGTCCACATACATCGGTGTGTATTAATTATAGTAAGTCACTAGTCCTTTCACCTTTCTTGTTAAAAGGACTCTTTGTCATCTTTTCATGCAAACATGGCTCGCATGTGTCATAAGATTCTAAATCGAATGACCCAAGCACTCCAGATTTATGGAGTCTTGAAATGCATTTTTCGTTTGCATGTCCTAAACGACAATGCCAAAAGTAAGTAGGATTTAATTCATTTGATTTAACCCTATTTGCATTAATGTTGTATATGGACTCTTTGTTTTGTAGATCAAGGATATAAAGGCCATTTTGTAACATGGCATTGCCATATGAAATGCCTTGGTGACGAATATGAATATTG
Organism: Excoecaria agallocha; assembly: GCA_037975025.1. Taxonomy (NCBI): domain Eukaryota; kingdom Viridiplantae; phylum Streptophyta; class Magnoliopsida; order Malpighiales; family Euphorbiaceae; genus Excoecaria; species Excoecaria agallocha. The sequence continues at coordinate 23,742,054 of CM075813.1, read as the reverse complement.
CCATTATTAATAACAAAATCAAATCCATCCATATCCAAACAAGAAATTGAAATAATGTTTATGCTCATAGCAGGCACATAATAACAATTTTTCAAATCTAAACAAATTCTGGAAGGTAAAGTGAGTTGATAGTCGCCTATCTCTATAGCAGCAACTCGTGCTCCATTCCCCATACGAAGGTCCACTTCATTCTTCCCAAGTAATCGCCTATTTCTTAACCCCTGCACATTTGAACAAATGTGAGAACCATAACTGGTATCCAATACCAAAGTGGTAGAAATAAAAAGGTTAATTTCAACAACAAAAATACCAGAACTGGACGCCTTGGCTCTATTCTTCTTTTGTTCTTCCTTGAAGAGAGCACAATTCTTCCTCCAATGCCCTAACTTGTTGCAATGGAAGCATGTGCTCTCGCTCTCCTTGAGCTTTTGCACCTTGGGCTTGGGTAAGCCTGAGGTGCACTCCCATTAGACTTAGGCCGAGCCAGGTCATACTTGGATTTTGCCTTTCCCTTCCCTTTTCCCTTAACGGGTCCCTTTTTAATGCCCCCTTGAACCAAAAGTACGAGATTAGTCTTTCGAATGTTCTCTTCAGCATTCTTAAGCATCCCATAAAGCTCGATGACTGTCTTGTTCATTGCATGCATGTTATAATTCATGATAAATGGATCATAATCATCAGTCAATGAACCCAAGATCAAGTCAGTGGCCAATTCTTTTGGGACTTGTACCTCAAGTTTCTTAAGAGTATCAAGAGACCCTTTCATCTTGAGTACATGAGTACTAACTGGAGTAACCACAACCATCTTACAAGAAATCAAGGCTTTTGTTGTCACAAACCTCTCGTGATGAGCTTGCTCTTGGAACATCTCCTTGAGGTGTACCATGATCGTATAAGCCTCTTGGTTTATGAATTACTTTTGCAAATTTGGCACCATAGTGGCCAACATCAGACAGGTCACATCATTGGAGTCGCTCTTCTTAGTCTCAAAAGTTTCCTTTTGAACTGCAGAGGCTTTCCTAATAGGTTCTTCAGGAAAGAGTGCATCCAAAACATACTACTTCTTCTCTTACTTGAGAACTATTCTCAAGTTTCGAGACCAGTCTATGAAATTGGTGCCATTTAGTTTATCTTTTTCTAGGACTGATCGCAATGGAAAGTTGTTGTTTGAAGATGCCATTTTTCAATCTATAATAATGAAATTTAGTAAGATTAAATGAGGTCTTATTATAATCCCACAAACCAAATTAATATCCCTTTAAATAATTTGCGTTAGTGATTTTAATGTGGGCTAAGATCCACTTTTCACAACAACTTATTAGTCAAGCTGAGCTTGTACACCTAACAAGTTAAGTTACTTAAGTAGGAAAACTCTAATCATGTCTCGTACATGACTCTTGGATCAAATGGGCTAACATCTTAAGATGTTATAGCACAAACCCATTTGTTAGTTGCCTAGGTTCAAGCATCCCTTTCCATGTTAATTCCAACCTACATTCATAACCCATGCCTCACAAAGATAGTTGGACGCATCTAGGACTCCTAGTCTACGTGATCAATGATCGATGCCTTGTCATGTTTTGAATTAGGAAGGCAACTTTGTGACTTACTATTTTAGGGATTCATTTTGTTACAGCTTACATGGCATACACTTTGTCATCCATTTAAAGCATGCATATATATATCATTGCATAAAGTAAAGCATGAAAAACATGGGCCCAAAAACCTATAACTAAGATTTTATACTATTACATAAGAATCTTCGAGTTGGGCTTCGTCTTGATTTACAAAGTCTTCAAATAAATTCTATACTAAGAAATAAATGAAACTTTTACAATAATACATAATGGCTTGCAGGCCATATTTAATTACAAAAACCCAAGGCCCATGAATGCACCATGCATATCCATTCATAACACAAAATGAGCAAATAAATATACATAACATTCATGGATAAAACAAAGTCTAATTTTAATTAATTTAGCCAAGCCCATTAATGGAAATTGTGTACTTGAAATTTTAAGAGAAAACCCCGTGATGGGCCTGGGCCGAAGACTAATGTACTAAATCCCCTTGTTGAACATGTTCTCTTAAAAGCCCAAAACACAAACTAGTTGGATTTGTACTATAAATCAATTCTAGTATAATTTCTAATTTTGCCATTTTTTAATATTATGTCATACAGCCCATAAATATTAAAATACATATAATATGAACCAACATGAATTAAACGTAAAAAATTCATGAAGAACATATGTCATACACGGTATATATTCTAAAACAAACAAACAATAATGAAACTAATTGTTTAATGCCATATAATGCCACAAACAATGCACAAACACTTAAAACAATTTTATGAGCTATTTAATAATTTAAATAAGGTAATAAAAATTGAGTTAAGGTTCTGTTTGCATATGATCTAAATGTGTTTTTTCCATTTTAATCAAAACATGACAAACAATGTTGATTAAACATGCTACAAACATAAACTAGTCGTAGTTTTAAGTGATTTTAAAATTAATCAATTAAATTGTCATGGACCTGAATTAAAACCATTTTTAAAATATGTCCAGACCTGTTATTAATATTTAAAAATCACTTACAAACATGCCAAACACGGTTTTACATTTAATTTTGAGAAACTAGTTGTTTACAAATACAAAACATGCAAACTAGCACCTAGTTTCAAGATTAACATGTACAATCAAGTATTTATAATTAAAACTGACCATGAACAGATCTAAGAACATCTTAGGACAGTATATTAACATGTCATAATAATTATAATACCTAACTAATCATTTAAAATCATTTTTACACTAAAACAATGTAAAAAAACTCAAAACAGAAAATTTCAGCATTGTGGTTTTATGTAATAACGATTTTTGAATCAATATTTAATGCATCTAAAGCACTAAAATAAGTATGTTTAGGCTCTCATACCACTGAAGGGATATCACATGGCATATACATGATGATCATGCAGCAGAAAAATTAAAAATTTAGATCATACATGCCACGTAATATACAACAAAGAATCGAAACATGCAATTTTTGGGTTTTTTGAAAACTTACAAGTTTAGATGCACTTCAAAACTTGATTTTGAAGATGACCAACAAATAAGTTGGACTTATATACCTTAGATCTTGATCACCAATGCCAAAAGAGCTGTATTTACGCCACTCCTCTCTATGCTCACACACACACTAGTAAGGATGGCTTAAAACCTAGAGTGCTAGCTCTAATCTTTGTGTATTTGGCAATGGGTATTAAACGAAAGACACAAGACCTGATCTTGTTTTTTCTAAGGTTTACCAATGGCTGCCTAAAATCTAAGAGAAAAAGGAAGAGTCCTTTTCCCTTGAGAATTGCGGCTTAGAGAGAGAAAAAACCTAATTGGCAAAGTTACTTCTTTTCTATATATATCACTTAGCTTAGGGTTTTGTGTGTGCCGAAATTCACTAGCATTTAGGTAGTAATTTCAGCCTCCATCACTTCCTAATTAAGTGATATATCTTGATTCGAAGACATATAGGAATTTAAATTTAATTAACTTAATTATCTAAAGATAAATAATCAAATATCTAAAGACAAATAAATAATAAATTTACCATTCCTTTTACCGTGTTTTTCACTCTTCATGGGCCAAAGTCCATTTAGCAATTTTAATATCCATTATCCATATTAATTTGACTTTAAATAAAAGCCAAAATTAATGCCAATATACTATTTAAATATTTTAAGCCCAATGCTTTATTTGCGATCCTATAGGTCCATTTAATATTGGCAATGAATTAATAAATTAATTCAAAGGCTATATATATTCTCTAGCAAGATATTATAATATTTCAAATTAAATGAAAATGCAAATGGCATTTAGTGACCTAATACAATTTTACATAGTCCCTTACCCATAAATATAAGAATTAATATAAGGCATGGAACTAGTCATCCTTATATATACTAATTCCTTTCTTGATATTCCAGTGACATTGAACTCTCAGATAAATAATGATTTCTCATTATTTTATCTCGTTATGGCCATACACTTCTCAGTTCACTGATTAAGTGGCCGATGATATTTTCTCTCTTATTGAGAAGGGTAATCCCTTCACTTCTCTCATGCTCGCTAACATGAATTAGTGCATACCCAAGCATATCCATACTTGTCACCCTGTTATGAGTACATTAGGTGTATGTCAAAGTATATAGTAATTCATAAAGAGTTTGATAGAGATTTGAGGTCTAAGAACTCCAATGCAAAACTTACACATGAGAAACACTTATGACTTGTACCATGTAATGTTCTCATGAACGGATCGAATCCAGATACCATGTTCTAAACATGTATCTATGATCTCTGATTGACACTCTAGTCCTTATGATCCGTAAGACAGAACTCAACTTATCAGAGAGAGCATACTAGGCTCAATTCATTTGTTATTCCTATAACTATGATTGACTAGGGATATTTAGAATGAAGTCTCAATTGTTTCAAGGTCTTACAACCATTTGTCTCACACATGATAACTTAAACTGAAACAACATTCTTGGATAGTTCTATCAATTGATATGCATAGGAATACAATAAATAAAACAAATGCCTCATTTTATTAACTTAAGTATTTTATAACAATGCATTGGGGCTAGGGCTTACACTAACAATAGCAAGTAAAGTATTAGGGTACATATCACCTAAGAGAAGCATCCACACCACTACATGGGGCTTTGGTTTGGTAGTACATCTTTAGAGCTGCCTAAGTATGGTCTTTGCCAATGAGGTCTAACTCTTAATGAGCATAATGACCAGTTGGGTCACTATTAATATACCAAATAGGTACAAAACTTGGATTGGTGGTCCTCTCCAACACTTCTGTAATAACCCAAATATCGAGTTAGTTGAAAATAGTATTTTCCGATGGTGAATAGTGACACTGGTATGAATAATACCTTTCGGAGTTGAAAAATATTTTATTTGATCATTAGAAAGAGCATGTCAGTAGGAGCCCATGGTTCAAATTTAGGATCAAACGAAGATTGTTTAGGTCTCGAAAAGACATTAGAAAGTTACTCCCAAATTTGGAATATAACTAGTTTAAGCTAGTTTGATTGGGCTATAAAATATGCTACGAACTTCAAAAAAATAATCTAAAAATATGGATGTACTCTTATTAATGAGTAAAATTATATGGTAATGAAAATTAATTTTTTGGTGATTTTAAAAAATAGAATTATTGGATTGGTAAAAGAGAACCATATCTGGAAATAATTTTTAATTGACTCAAAAATATTTATGGATCCTAATGAATATATTTTGAAAATTATGAAATTATTTTTAGGAAGGTTTGATCTCAATAAGTAAGAGAAAAATAATGATTTTAGTTTAAATAGTAACCAATTAACTATGGGTTCAACCGAGACTTTAAAAATAGCAAATGATCTTTAAAAATTGCAAAAAGTTCTAGTTTGGCTCTAATTAGTATTTATAATTATTTGATAGTAAAAAAATAATTTTACAGTAATATCAAAAATTTGCTAATCGGATTAGTTTAACTTAACTAGATTGGAAATGGATTCTGATTGGGCTAAAATTTTTCATGTAGGCTAAGATATATATTTTATAAATTATAGAATCACTTTTGGGAGAAATTAAGCTTGGAAGATGAGAGAAATTTGCCTATGAACGGTTGTGCATGATAAAGCCAAAAATCCTGCATAGCTGTGCAAGCCCAGTGAAGAGAATGCATGGCAGTGCATCAAATAGAACTTCAGTCTGCTTGGCCGTGCAATAGAGTTTGATACTTTGACAAAACTTCCAATTTTAGCAGAATTTTTTTTCCACTTTAATTTAAAAAGCTTTAGAAGTCAATATTCCTGATTTTTGGCTATAAATAATTGACAAAAAACTAGATCAACATCGTCAAGTAGGGAATCAAGCAAAGACTTCAGTAGTAAAACAAAAATTAGTTTAGATTTAGTTTACGTTAGTTTTTCCTTAGTTTGTATATAACAAAGGCTTGGAGCAAGAAGTTTTCTCTAGTTTTCTATATACAGTTGATCAAGGGAGCTTCTTAACTCTATATTTTTGTTTCTTTTTCTTAATTTTGCTTTAGTTTTCAATATATTTAGTAAGTAGTTTTCTTTACTTTTGCTAATGGATACTTGAATCGTTTATTTTCATTGTGATGACTTGTTTGAGATTTAATTTCACTATCAGTTGATTATTTCTTGATTTTAAGCATATTCTTATCTTTGATTGTGTTAATATTAATTATTGGTTTATTGATTCAATAACTAAAAATAGGTTTAGGCACTATCACTGATTTGCATGTTCTTGAATTAACTTTTTAGTGTCAATGCATGATTATTTTCTGGTTTTGAGGTAATTATGTATTGAAATTATTGATTAATACTAAAAGAGGAGGAATTGATAATAAATTGAAGTTGAATTTACTTGCAAAAGAGTTCAATGAATATTTAGGAAGTCAAAACTAGATTTTCATGCTAAGTATTAGATTTATCTATGAGTTTAATACTAACAATGATATTTTTACATAAAGATATCTGGCTTTATTACAAGTTTGTCCATAATCATTGGTGTTTCTATTGAATTTAAGTCATTACAATGAAAGTTAAGGTGGATAGTTCCTTTAGCAAGAGAATTTTAGTTATTATTTTATTTTTAATTCATGTTGATTTAATTTTAGTTTTTATTTTGTTTAATAATTTATTTAGTTTAATTTTTGCCTTTAAATCGCAAAAATTTGGGGAACAATCTCATATTAATTTAATTCATACATAGATATTCTTCTTAGCAATTCATGTTCCCTTGGGTACGATATTTGAAATTTTAATCTATCTTTTTCTATATTACTAGCCATTCTAGTACATTTGCCAAATATCGATCAGCCTCCTAAGTAAATTTAAGCTCTAATATTAGTTGGTGATAGCCTTAAACTTCTATTTATGGTGAAAGAAGTGGTAAAAATCAAGGATTAAAGATTATGTGTCAAATTGAAGGTAAGTAAAATTAAGGTTTTTAATTCAAATTAAAGGCATATATTGATGGATTTAGGTGCATAGAGTTTATTTATGATGATAGAATCAATTTATTAAAGAATAATTTTTGTGGAAATTGTATGGGTATTTTTGGCCACCTTTGAAGAAGAATGAAAATGATAGAATTTAATGGATTTAAGGTGATTAAAATGAAGATTTAAGTGTGGAAGATAAGGAATCAAGATAAGTGGATACAATATCCCTTAATTTTCATGAATTTTGTGTAGTGATGTGATTATGTAAGTTATGTAATTATGTATATAATTTATGTTAAATTGAAATAAGCCTTATAAATATGTTTAGAGGTGTTCGAATTGATGATGTAAATGCCTTAAATAAGGAGAAAAATTATATGGTATGGATAATATAGAAGCCGAATTAAGTACTTAGAGATACTAGGATATATTTGATGATTTAATGGAAATTAAATGCATAAAAATGTTAATTAAGATTATAGATATGTGAATAAAGCTTATAAATAAATGTTTAAGTGCTTAAAATGAAGGTAACTTATGTTAATCTAATAGTTATAGAGCACACAAAGAATAGTAATTGAAAATAGAGTACATAGTAATTTATTGAGAATTATTAAAGTTTAATTGAGTATAATTTACATTGATGACATATTATATTTTAAATGAAGTTATTAGAGTATAATATATTTAATTGAAATAATAGAGAAGAATTAGTTAAATATTGATAAGTTAGAGATAAACAGACATTAAAGAGGTACGATGGTAAAGTTAATTGAGCTAAATTAACATTAACAAATTGGTGTTAAATGAAAAGTAAAAAGATAAAATGAAAAAGGTATATAACAAATAATTAAATTAAGTGGGATAAATAACTCTATTTAAGTGGTAAAATTAATTAAAATGAAATTGTAATGATAGTTATGTACCTTACCAACTTAAATACAGCTAAAGTTTATCAATATAAAAGGTGATCAGAAAATATGTGTGTACATGCTTGAATGAGTGACATGTGGCATTATTTAAAGCCATTAGATTCAATAGTTGCAAGATGAATCTTGGCCTCTCCTTTGGTGCACTTAAAACTCCATATATAAGGACCAAAATATCAGAAAATCTTTGGAATTGTCGGCTATCTTCTCCTCCTTTCTTGTGAAAACCCAAAATTCACCATTTCTTCTCTCATCTCACCATTTTCTTCTTACCAAGCCTTATTCCTTTGAATTTTCAGCCCAAAAATTTACTCTAGACTCAAAATTTATCCCTCTTTAACTCAGTAAGAAGCTGGTATCAAAAGAAGGCCAAGAACTTTAAGATAAAAGGTAAGAAAAATTAAGAGAAATTTTGTGATTTTGTGAGAATTAGATGAGATATGTGGGAGAATTTTTATGAGCATGTAGATATTGATTAGGAGAGTTGATTTATAGGTTTAAATGGTTTAATATTGTGGTAAAAACTCATGATTCTTCCTTTGTAAATTTTGGCTAATAGAAGAAAAAGAGAAGGAAAGGCAAGTTTACAATGATAAAGGAAATGAGAAGGTGTAATCAGCTTTTTTTCCAGCAATTTGGAGTTTAGTGGATGGAAATTACCTTTAATTTCACTAATTTACTTGAATTTTCCCTAATTTTTCTATTATATAACTATGTCATAGCGCTTAAAATAGTGAATTAATTTAATATTAATCAATAATATGCTAAAATAAGTAATTAGAGACTTAAATAAATTAAGAAAATAAAAATTAAGTAGTTTACCTTAGTAGCCAAATTAGGGTACTAAAGGTAGCTTAATGCAATTTATTTGAAATTTTGGCAATTGATGTTATTTAATCTATTTAGTGCATGAGAAATAAAAATATGCTAGGTAAAATGAAAAATGATTATTAGGGAACATTATTTCATAGTTACATAATGTAAAAAGTTGATAAAACTTGTAAACTTTTATGTGTAATTATCATTAACCATCGTATAGTGACTTGAAATGGACATAAAATAAAGTATAGCATTAATTTGGAACAAAGAATAAATTGTAAGTGGGAAATTCTTTGATGGCCGAATAACAACTATAATTAAAATAATATGTTTTGTTTAAATTCTTGTGATATAAAGCTTTCCTGTGATGAATGTGCAATTAATGAGCTTATTTGAATAAGTTTGGGAGCATAATGTGATTAAAATAAAGTAATAAGAATAAATAATAACATAGAAAAGTAAGAAAAGATAAAATTTAATAATGCCCTTAGTGTACAGTGGGTAATTCCAGCTCTTGGATAGTATGGCTAGCCATAGGAATTTATTCTGCAGGATACCATGAGCCTATGAGATAATTGTTATCAAAAATGACTATGAGATATAAGACAGGATAGCCGGCGTATTATATGCATTAGTACTGGGGCTTTGGTGTCGCACCTAGTGGTGGGATCCCTCCGGTACACCGTATTTACGTCCTATTTATCCAGTTCGTGGTTCTCCACTGGTGTCACCTAGGGGCAAAAGAGTAATTTTGCACAAAAACTGGAATAAAAGAGTAATTATGATGAAAATTATGCCATATTAATAAATATGAAATAAATAATATCAAAAATGAGATCAATATGATAATTAAGGGCAAATTAGTAATTACACAATTAAGCGAGGGTAAAATGGTAATTTGAAACAAAAAGGGTGATTAAGGAAGTTAAAATGGCTACATGAAGAAAAGGGTAAAATCGTAATTAGTTAAAAGTTTAGGGACTAAAATATAAATTTACTATTTTTGAGGAATTTGAAGGATTAAAAATGTAATTTGTACATTAGAAATTAAATAAAAGTCAAACGAAGTCAAATTGAAGAAAAAAAGTCATCGTAGGGACTTAATTGCAAAATTTTATAAAGTTTAGTAAATAATTAAAATAAAATAGGAAAATTTATTATTATAATAATTCAAATTAATTAATGGAGGGAAAGAAATAGAAATTGATTAACTTGATTAAATTACATTTGTTAAAAATTAAGTAATAATTTGAGTTAAATTAATTACTAATATTTAGTTAGTGAAATTTTTATGTAATTGCATCCATCACTGAGCGACTATGTTGCTCAGCGTGTAGTTTATTTGGCTGCGCGCAGGGACAGGTACAAGGAGACTTATAATAAGAAAGCAGAATTTGGTGGCATGTACCCAAGAATTTTGGTTGTATATATTTGGTTATGTAAAATAATTAAGATTTATAAATTATTATGTAAGCATAATTGAAGTTAAGTTGTGGTTATGTAAATTAAATTTTATATGCATACTATTTGAGATGTGTTGATGTATGATGAATGTGAATGATTGATGAATTTAGAAGTGTTTAGTTGATTGAATGGAGTTCGGGTGTAAGGAGGATTGAATTAGGGAGTGATTTTGACATTTGCAGGTTTTGGGGTTTTAAATTATTAGACGTTATGCCACCAAAATTTTTAATAAATTATTTAGACATTAGAAGGTTATTAAAAGAAATTATATTAGGTATTTTTTTAAAGGAGAGCGTTACAATAAGTTTGAATGTAAATGCAATATTTGTGAATATGGAATGATAATTGTATAATAATGTTAAATGGGATGACAATTGTATTTTATTTAATATAAGCCTAGAAATATGATAGAGGGCTTTTAAAATAAGTTTATACATGAAAAGAAGTGTCAATAAATTTATTTAAAATTTATGGAATATGTATCAATTTTTTCAAGTGTGAAATTGCATTATGTTTATAGTGAAATTAATGAATTATGATCATATAATTCATGAAATATGCAAAAGGGATGAAAAAGCAAGTGACTAGTGTATTGAAGTGTAAATGCAAGTGAAAGTGTTAAATATGAAAAGTGAAATCAAGATAAGTAAATATTGTGCCCTTAGTAGTGGTCAGATAGTTTAAATCTAGTTCAAAATATAATTGGCTAGCCGTAGGGACACCAATACCATGGTGCAAATCATAGCAACTTGTTTTATTATGGTAGGATTGTAATAATCTTTCATAGTTCAGTGTTCAGTGATGTGATCGAGTGATCCTTTAAGGTTATTTCTTAGTGCAATACTGTGGATCTATAGGATCCATATCCCGTATATCTGATCTGAAGATTTCTGCTAGGATTGTACTTGAAGCATAATGGTAAAAATAAATTAAAAGTGTAAAAAGTGAAGTGAAAATGAGAAAGTGAGAGAAAAAGGACCTAATTGAAAGAAAATAAAAAATTTAGGGTCAAAATGGTAATTTTCCTAAATAATAAGTTTAGTGGATAAAAAAGATAAAGTAGTGAATGAAAGGGTAAAAATGGTAAAATAGTGACTAAATAGTTTAAAAATGAATATTTGTAATTTTAGGGGATCAAAATGTGATTCGACATGAAAATGATTAAATAGGGACCATTTGGTAATTTGTATACCAAATAATGGATTTAGTATACAGATGATGGCGGAGTTTTTTTAGCGATTTTAGGCTACAGCCCCTACTCAGCCTCAACAACAACCACCACCTCCGCCACTTAAAAGACCTATTCTGGAGCGACTTAAACGGTTAGGTGCAGAAGATTTTCATGGTCGGGATCAGATAACAGCTCCAAAAGGTAAAGAATGGATTAATAAAGTTCGGCGACTTTTCGAGATTACCCATAGTCCACCAGAGGAGAAATTGGAGGGGATAGTGGCATTATTTTAGGGCCCGGCTTATATATGGTGGGACACAGTTGGACGTTATACTCCACCAGAACAGATCACTTGGGACTACTTCTACCTGCAGTTCAGAGATAAATATGTGGGTAAAGAGTTTCAGAGAGCTATGGAGGAGGCATTTTGGTGACTCCGCCAGGGCACCCGGACTGTACAAGAATATGATCGAGAGTTTGAACGGTTGAGCTTTTACATGAGAGATTTTCGATTCCCACCAGAGAAGATGTGTCTGTTGTTTGAACGGGGATTACATAATGATTTGAGAAAAGTATTAGCTGTCAGGGAATATACAAACAGGAAAGAATTGGTTGATGCTGCTATCAAAATGGAGACTGTTCAGCAGGAAGAAGATAGTAGAAAGGCCCATTTTCAACAAAGGAGAAGACCATTTTCCAGAGGTGCAGGCAGTTCTAGTAAAAGAGCTAGGGGTTCCATTGCAGCTTCCCCTCAGGAGACTATGGACACATCAGCAGCCAGTCAGCGTACGGCTTCCCGACCAGCACCATATATGCCATCAGTTGGTAATATTCTTAGAGGATAGGGTTCAGCTAGATATGAGACACCAGTTTGTGAGCATTGTGGACGTCGCCATTCAGGGGAATGTTGGAGGTTGACAAGTGCTTGTATGAGGTGCGGGTCCAGGGAGTATTTTTAGAGAGATTGTCCACGGACACAGCCACAAACCACTACTTCAGCTGCTCAGACTTCTGTAGGTAGATCAGCTGCTCCTACAGCCCGAGGTAGAGGTAGAGGAGGATCCAGTGGAGCTGCTTCCACTAGGGGTAGTGCTCCAGCTCCACCAGCTACTGACAGGCCTTTTTCTGCCAAGACATATGCAGTGAGAGCACGGGAGGATCAGGATGCCCCGGATGTAATTGTAGGTAAATTTTTCCTATTTGACGATACTATTTGTGCATTAATAGATCCTGGGTCTACACATTCCTACTTGAGCACAAGAATTGCACAGGGAAAAGGGTTAGAAAGAGCACCGTTAGAACAAGATATCTTAGTAAGCAACCCATTGGGACACAGTGTGGTAGTGAACAAGATATATAGGGGTTGTCCTATCCAGATTTAGTAGGCCACCTTTCCTGCGAATTTGATTGAACTTCCATTCCACGAGTTTGATGTTATCTTGGGAATGGATTGGCTTCATCAGCATCGAGTGATAGTTGATTGCCGTGCCAAAAGAATTACTTTAAAGACTCCAGATGAAGAAGAGATTACAGTGGTTGGAGAAAGATCCGACTTCCTATCTAATTTCATCTTGGCTACTGCAGCACATCGGTGCATTCGGAAGGGATGTGCAGCTTATTTAGCATTTGTGACTAATGCAAAACCAGAGAAGCTGCAAGTTAGTGATGTACTTACCATACGAGACTTCCCTGATGTATTTCCTGATGAACTACCGGGATTGCCACCAGCGAGGGAAGTTGAATTTTCAATTGATGTTTTACCGGGTACAACACCTATTGCAATGGCTCCTTATCACATGGCACCAGCAGAATTAAAGGAGTTGAAGATCCAGTTACAGGAGCTATTAGAAAAAGGGTTCATCCGACCTAGCGTATCTCCTTGGGGAGCCCCATTATTATTTGTGGTGGAGAAGGATGGATCTCTCAGGCTTTGTATTGATTACAGGCAGTTGAACAAAGTCACCATCAAAAACAAATATCCATTGCCCAGAATCGATGATTTATTTGATCAATTAAAAGGTGCCAACACATTTTCCAAGATTGATTTGAGATCAGGCTATTATCAGCTCGGAGTGAAAGAGGAAGACATCCCCAAAACTGCATTTCGCACACGGGATGGGCACTATGAATTTATAGTCATGCCATTTGGCCTCACCAATGCGCCAGCTGCTTTCATGGACGTAATGAACCGTATCTTTCATCCTTACTTGGATCAGTTCGTGGTGGTATTCATTGATTACATCTTGGTATATTCCAAGACACCTGAGGAGCATGATCAACATTTGAGAACCGTGTTGCAGACCTTAAGAGACAAGCAGTTATATGCCAAGTTCAGTAAGTGTGAATTTTGGCTAAACGAAGTTGCTTTTCTTGGTCATGTAGTTTCAGCAGAAGGTATCGAGGTAGATCCCAAGAAGATTGAAGCTATTCTTGAATGGCAGCCACCCAAAAATGTTCCAGAACTTCGAAGCTTCCTTGGGTTAGCTGGTTATTATAGGCGATTCGTGAAGGGATTCTCCATGGTAGCTTTTCCGCTCACCAGATTACTACAAAAGAATGCTAAGTTTGAATGGACTGAAAGATGTCAAGAAAGCTTTAAAGAATTGAAAAGAATGTTGACGGAAGCTCCTGTACTTACTCAACCTACTTCAGGTAAACCTTATGTTGTTTATAGTGATGCCTCCCGAAATGGGTTAGGATGTGTGCTTATACAGGAAGGAAAGGTTGTAGCTTATGCATCCAGGCAGCTAAAACAACATGAAAGAAACTACCCTACACATGATTTGGAGTTAGCAGCCATCGTGTTTGCCTTAAAGGTTTGGAGACACTACCTTTATAAGGAGAAATGTTACATCTATATCGACCATAAAAGCTTAAAATATCTCCCTACACAGAAGGAGCTCAACTTGAGACAGAGGAGATGGCTGGAGCTTATCAAAGACTATGATTGTTTGATAGACTATCATCCTGGAAAGGCAAATATAGTAGCTGATACTCTTAGTAGAAAATACTTGATGGCAATGCGAGCAATGAAAGTGAAGCTAGATGTGGCACAAGATGGGGCATTAGTAGCTGAAATGCAATTGAAGTCCAATCTTTTACAGCAAGTGAAAGCTGCTCAACAACAAGATGACAGATTAGCTTCTATCATTTCACATCCTCAGACTCAGGCAGGCAAAAGTATTGAGTTTGATTTGGGTCGTGATAACTGCTTATACTACAAAGGCAGAATTTGTGTACCTAATGATACAAAGCTAAAGAAGAATATTTTGACTGAAGCACACAGTAGCCATTATGCCATGCACCCAGGTAGTAACAAAATGTACCAAGAGTTGAAGACACTTTTCTAGTGGCCGGGTATGAAGAGAGAAATAGTTGATTTTGTAACTAAATGTTTGGTTTGTCAACGGGTAAAAGCTGAGCGTCAATTTCCTTCAGGCTTACTGCATCCCATTACCATACCAAAATAGAAGTAGGAACGAATCACTATGGATTTCGTGTCGGGGTTGCCACTTACCAGGAAGTAACATGATTCCATCTGGGTGATAGTTGATAGAATGACCAAATCAGCTCATTTTCTTCCTGTGAGGTCAGATTTTCCTTTATCCAGACTTGCAGAAATCTATATAAATGAGATTGTGAGACTCCATGGTGTGCCCATTTCTATAATTTCAGACAGGGATCCACGGTTCACCTCCAGATTTTGGCAAAAGCTTCAGGAAGCATTGGGAACCCGCTTGGACTATATATAACACTGCTTTTCATCCACAGACAGATGGTCAGTCTGAGCGGGTAATACAGATATTGGAGGATATGCTGCGATGTTGTGTTTTAGAATTCGGGGGCAGTTGGGAGAAGTATCTACCACTTGCAGAGTTCTTTTACAACAACAACTATCAGTCTAGTATTAAAATGGCTCCATATGAAACGTTGTATGGGAGGAAGTGCAGAACATCCCTATGCTAGACAGAATTAACTGAAAGCAGATTGGTAGGGCCAGATTTGATCAAGGAAACTGAAGAGAAAGTGAAGTTAATCCGAGATAACTTAAAAGCAGCTACAGACCGACAAAAATCATATGCAAATTTGAAAAGAAAGGACATAGAGTTTAATGTGGGAGACAAGGTGTTTCTGAAAGTCTCTCCTTGGCGAAAAGTTCTTCGATTTGGCAAGAAAGGTAAGCTCAGTCCCAGATTCATTGGTCCTTATGAAGTAATACAACGTGTGGGACCAGTGGCTTACAGATTAAAGCTGTCATTAGAGTTAGAAAGGATCCATGATGTATTTCATGTCTCAATACTACGAAGATATCGTTCAGATCCTTCCCATGTCATTACACCGGAGGAACTTTAGTTAAGGTCTGATTTATCATATAATGAAGAACCGATACAAATTTTAGCTCGGGAAATCAGACAATTGCGAAATAAACAAATCCCCTTGGTCAAAATACTTTGGACGCGCCATAATGTAGAGGAGGCTACGTGGGAGCCTGAAGAAGCCATGAGACAACAATATCCTCACCTATTCAACTTAGGTAAATTTCGAAGACGAAATTTTATTTAGAGGGGGAGTACTGTAACGCCTCCAAATATTTGCAATTTCCATGCATGACATGTGTAAAGTGTGAATATTTAACTTAGGTTGAGTTTTGAGGTAATTAGAGTTGAGTAGAGCATAAAATTTAAAAAGAATGTACCGTTAATCGTGCCCGAGCCGAGAAACCCGAAAATGGGTGACCCATTGGGCAATATGAATTTAATATAAAATATGAAAGTACATATTAAATGGAGTACGGTGGTACAATTTGAGTGAAAATTGAGGTCGAATAGGCCTCCAAAAGGGTAAACAAAGAAAAATTTCTTGAGTCGGCGTAGGTTCGACTAGAAATTTTTTCTGAATATTTGGAGATCTTAGAGATCTTCGATTGACTTAATATTTTAAATATATGTCATAAATAGTGTAGTGACACTCAGGGAACTAGAAAATAGTAATTCTGGCAAATCCGTAATTTCTGATCTCGGGCAGGCTGCACAAGCAGTCAAAGCTAAAAGTATATCGAAACAAAGTCGGAATGAGCTGAAATTTTTACCATATATTCTTGAATATATTTTGACACTCTAGGTAAAATTTCAAAGCATTCTAACTTCCAGATCAAAAGCTCGATTTCGAGGTGAAAAACCAAAATTGAGTCAATTAAAGGGGTGAAAAATGTGAATCTGAACATAATAATTTATTGAGGTCATTATTATGAAGCTATGATCATGTGCGTGCAAGCTTAGGACAGTAGGATGTGTGTACATGCTTGAATGAGTGACATGTGACATTATTTAAAGCCATTAGATTCAATAGTTGCAAGATGAATCTTGGCCTCTCCTTTGGTACACATAAAACACCATATATAAGGACCAAAATATCAGAAAATCTCTAGAATTGTTGGCCATCTTCTCCTCCTTTCTTGTGAAAATCCGAAATTCACCATTTCTTCTCTCATCTCACCATTTTCTTTTAACCAAGCCTTATTCCTTTGAATTTCCAGCCCAAAAATTTACTCTAGACTCAAAATTTATCCCTCTTTAACTCAGTAAGAAGCTGGTATCAAAAGGAGGCCAAGAACTTTAAGATAAAAGGTAAGAAAAATTAAGAGAAATTTTGTGATTTTGTGAGAATTAGATGAGATATGTGGGAGAATTTTTATGAGCATGTAGATATTGATTAGGAGAGTTGATTTATAGGTTTAAATGGTTTAATATTGTGGTAAAAACTCATGATTCTTCCTTTGTAAATTTTGGCTAATAGAAGAAAAATAGAAGGAAAGGCAAGTTTACAAGGATAAAGGAAAGGAGAAGGTGTAATCAGCTCTTTTCCAGCAATTTGGAGGTTAGTGGATGCAAATTACCTTTAATTTCACTAATTTACTTGAATTTTTCCTAATTTTTCTATTATGTAAGTATGTCATAGTGCTTAAAATAGTGAATTAATTTAATATTAATCAATAATATGAAAAAATAAGTAATTAGAGACTTAAATAAATTAAGAAAATAAAAATTAAGTAGTACTTACCTTAGTAGCCAAATTAGGGTACTAAATGTACCTTAATGCTAACTATTTAAAATTTGGGCAATTGATGTTATTTAATCTATTTAGTACATGAGAAATAAAAATATGCTAGATAAAATGAAAAATGATTATTAGGAAACATTATGTCATAGTTACATAATGTAAAAAGTTGATAAAACTTGTAAACTTTTATGTGTAATTATCATTAACCATCGTATAGTGACTTGAAATGGACATAAAATAAAGTATAGCATTAATTTGGAACAAAGAATAAATTGTAAGTGGGAAATTCTTTGATGGCCGAATAACAACTATAATTAAAATAATATGTTTTGTTTAAATTCTTGTGATATAAAGCTTTCCTGTGATGAATGTGCAATTAATGAGCTTATTTGAATAAGTTTGGGAGCATAATGTGATTAAAATAAAGTAATAAGAATAAATAATAACATAGAAAAGTAAGAAAAGATAAAATTTAATAATGCCCTTAGTGTACAGTGGGTAATTCCAGCTCTTGGATAGTATGGCTAGCCATAGGAATTTATTCTGCAGGATACCATGAGCCTATGAGATAATTGTTATCAAAAATGACTATGAGATATAAGACAGGATAGCCGGCGTATTATATGCATTAGTACTGGGGCTTTGGTGTCGCACCTAGTGGTGGGATCCCTCCGGTACACCGTATTTACGTCCTATTTATCCAGTTCGTGGTTCTCCACTGGTGTCACCTAGGGGCAAAAGAGTAATTTTGCACAAAAACTGGAATAAAAGAGTAATTATGATGAAAATTATGCCATATTAATAAATATGAAATAAATAATATCAAAAATGAGATCAATATGATAATTAAGGGCAAAGTAGTAATTACGCAATTAAGCGAGGGTAAAATGGTAATTTGAAACAAAAAGGGTGATTAAGGAAGTTAAAATGGCTAAATGAAGAAAAGGGTAAAATCGTAATTAGTTAAAAGTTAGGGACTAAAATATAAATTTACTATTTTTAAGGAATTTGAAGGATTAAAAATGTAATTTGTACATTAGAAATTAAATAAAAGTCAAACGAAGTCAAATGAGTCAAATTTGAAGTCAAATTGAAGAAAAAAGTCATCGTAGGGACTTAATTGCAAAATTTTATAAAGTTTAGTAAATAGTTAAAATAAAATAGGAAAATTTATTATTATAATAATTCAAATTAATTAATGGAGGGAAGAAATAGAAATTGAGTAACTTGATTAAATTACATTTGTTAAAAATTAAGTAATAATTTGAGTTAAATTAATTACTAATATTTAGTTAGTGAAATTTTTATGTAATTGCATCCAACACTGAGCGACTATGTTGCTCAGCGTGTAGTTTATTTGGCTGCGCGCAGGGACAGGTACAGGGAGACTTATAATAAGAAAGCAGAATTTGGTGGCATGTACCCAAGAATTTTGGTTGTATATATTTGGTTATGTAAAATAATTAAGATTTATAAATTATTATGTAAGCATAATTGAAGTTAAGTTGTGGTTATGTAAATTAAATTTTATATGCATACTATTTGAGATGTGTTGATGTATGATGAATGTGAATGATTGATGAATTTAGAAGTGTTGAGTTGATTGAATGGAGTTCGGGTGTAAGGAGGATTGAATTAGGGAGTGTATTTTGACATTTGCAGGTTTTGGGGTTTTAAATTATTAGACGTTATGCCGCCAAAATTTTTAATAAATTATTTAAACGTTAGAAGGTTATTAAAAGAAATTATATTAGGTATTTTTTTAAAGGAGAACGTTACAATAAGTTTGAATGTAAATGCAATATTTGTGAATATGGAATGATAATTGTATAATAATGTTAAATGGGATGACAATTGTATTTTATTTAATAAAGCCTAGAAATATGATTGAGGGCTTTTAAAATAAGTTTATACATGAAAAGAAGTGTCAATAAATTTATTTAAAATTTATGGAATATGTATCAATTTTTTCAAGTGTGAAATTGCATTATGTTTATAGTGAAATTAATGAATTATGATCATATAATTCATGAAATATGCAAAAGGGATGAAAAAGCAAGTGAATAGTGTATTGAAGTGTAAATGCAAGTGAAAGTGTTAAATATGAAAAGTAAAATCAAGATAAGTAAATATTGTGCCCTTAGTAGTGGTCAGATAGTTTAAATCTAGTTCAAAATATAATTGGCTAATCATAGGGACACCAATACCATGGTGCAAGTCATAGCAACTTGTTTTACTATGGTAGGATTGTAATAATCTTTCATAGTTCAATGTTCAGTGATGTGATCGAGTGATCCTTTAAGGTTATTTCTTAGTGCAATACTGTGGATCTATAGGATCCATATCCCGTATATCTGATCTGAAGATTTCTGCTAGGATTGTACTTGGAGCATAATGGTAAAAATAAATTAAAAGTGTAAAAAGTGAAGTGAAATTGAGAAAGTGAGAGAAAAAAGGACCTAATTGAAAGAAAATAAAAAATTTAGGGTCAAAATGGTAATTTTCCTAAAGAATAAGTTTAGTGGATAAAAAAGATAAAGTAGTGAATGAAAGGGTAAAAATGGTAAAATAGTGACTAAATAGTTTAAAAATGAATATTTGTAATTTTAGGGGATCAAAATGTGATTCGACATGAAAATAATTAAATAGGGACCATTTGGTAATTTGTATACCAAATAATGGATTTAGAGTGAAAATGAGTGAACTAGTTGCAAAATTGTAAATAAAATGTAAAAATGATAATTTTGTAATTAATTTAAAAGAAGTAATAGATTCAATGATTAAAATGGTAATTGTGTAATAAATAAAAATATGAAGGTTAATTCCTAAGTGAAAATGAAATGTCAGTGAACTTATTTGTAAAGAACGAAAAAAATTGGTACTAAAATATAAAGAGGTAAGAAAATAACATGTTAAGGATGAAAATTGCAATTTGTATAGTGAATAGTAAATAAAGTGCACAAATGGGTTCAATTAGTGATATTAAGGTAATTAATTATAATTGGAGGGTAATATTGTAATTTAATGAAAGTTAAGTACAAAAATGATAAGATAGAAAAATGAGTGGTTTAATATGTAAGTTAATGGTTCAATAGGGATCAATATGTAATTTGCCACAAAAATGATATATTTGTAATTAAATGATATATTGCATGTCTAATAAGAAATTAAATGTGAAAGTAAAGATATGTAGTGGCATTAGTATAAATAAGGGATAAAAGAGAGTACCATCGTAATTTAGTAAAAGTGCGAGGACCAAGTCATAATTTAGCAAATGAAATGTTAATTAAAGGATATAATTGTAAATGTACCCTATTATATGGTGAAATAGCAACCAAAAGTGCAATTCTCACACTTAAATAAAAAGCAAAGCTAAATCATAATTTTACACGTCATAGCATGCATTAATAGTAAAAGATAAGAAAAATGGGTTATAAGAGTGAATAATGAAAAATATAAGGTAATTTGGCAAATTTACAACTTTAGAGACCACATTGTAATTTGCCATTAATAATAATAATGAGAGGACTAAAATGAAAATTTAGAGATGGTATAGTCTATAAGTGTACTTAAAAGTATATTGAATATTGTTTAAGAAAGAGCAAAAATAGTAATGTTGAGCAAGTGAATGGTAAATTGTAAATTAATAAAATTTAAAAAAAGGGACTCAATTGGAAATTAGTCCTGATAAGATTAAAGGAAGATTAGCCTACAAGCTGAATTAGAATGCAATCAGTAAGTGAAATAAGTCTGAAAATGTTAGGGCCATTAAAGATGAAAATATTATAAATAGTGTTAAAGCATAGGTTATTGATGTTAGTATTAATGACAAGAATAGTGGTGGTAAATAGATTAGTAATGCTACTATAATGTTAAAGAATTAATCAAAGTGGTTAGCAAAGCATAGATAGATCATAGTAGTAATGAAAGGAAATGATAAAAAAGTTGATCAGGAAAGAAAGTAATAGTATTGTTAAATAAGATCCTAGCACTTAAATGTTAAAGAATAAAAGTGTAAGCATAGTAATAGTCTATTATAATAGTTGATGGATGATTGAGGTAGCGATATTAAAAGAATTAATGATAGTATAATATGAAAAACGAATAAACTTGTGTATACTTACATGTGATTAGGATAGGAAAGTTTGGGATATGTATCCTACCACTGGATATTTTTAATGCTCAACGAGTAGTATTATGACTATGCACAAGTTTCGAAGACAGAAAGAATTAACAGATTTGGCAGACAAACATGGAGTATGATGGAAGGCTTAGGCATGGCATGTATGTTATCGTAAGTGATATGGATCCAATAGGGCTATCTTGTGCCATTGAATAGGGGCAACCTTATATCATTCAAATGGAGTTCAAAAACATAAAAATAAGGTCCAAATATCATTAGAGCGTGCTCTAATTTATATGAGGCAGATTTGGTGTTTTACTTTCAATTATGGGCTTAAAGCACATAGTCAAGCCTTTAGGTCAATGCCCCATAAAGAGAAGCCTACAGTGAAGATAAAGGAAGCCTTGTGGGTCTAAAATAGAAGATTCAAGCCTTAGAAGAACACGTGCAAGTCATGTGTAGGGCATGTACAAGTGGAAGACATGTGCATAGCATGTGATATTTATGTAATAAGGTTTTTGTATTCATAGTTAATTAGTTTGGGTCCATTTAACACAATTGGGATTTTATTTAAGTGAGACATGTGACTTCATTAAAAATCATGTGACTCACTTAAATAAAAGCCCAATTGTGTTAAATAAGCCCAAACTAATTAACTATGAATACAAAAGGCCTGTTACATAAATATCACATGCTATACACATGTCTTCCACTTGCACATGTCGCACATGACTTGCACATGTTCTTCCAAGGCTTGAATCTTCATTTAGGCCATTTTAAATCCACAAGGATTTCTTTATCTTCACTTTAGACTTCCCTTTGTGGGGTATTGATTCAAAGTCTTGACTATATACTTTAAGTCCATAATTAAAAGTAAAGCACCAAATCTGCCTCATATAAATTAGACCACGCCCCAATGATATTTAGATCTTATATTTATATTTTTGAACTCCATTTAGACCCATTTGAATTACACAAGGTTGCCCCTCTTCAATGGCATAAGATAGCTCTCTTGGATCCATATCAATAAGGAATATGAATGTAAGTGTTTTGATTATAGTTATGTGTTTGTATGAGTACAAACTGTATTTAGTATTGCATACGAACTATTTGGTTATTATAATGCAAAAATGTTGATGATGTTTGAAAAAAAAAATTTATTGGACTGTCTGGTATAGTGGATCAGGTGATTGTAGCTTTGATGTGATATCTGAGTTAATCAGTCACCATATGTATAGTACAGTGTTATAAGGGTGTTATAACTTTCCTACATTGAGTGAATATAGGGTCATTCTTTGAGATTACATCGTTGGTCAAATAGGGATGCCTGACCTGATTCTAAGGTCGTAACATGTTTCTAATACAGGCTAATTTAGAAAAGAACTAGCAAAATCAAACATAAGCAAGCATTTATATTACATTAACCAAGTCACATTTAAAATGAAATCTCAAACGATCCCTAGTGAAGTCGCCACTATGACGGGCATCGAACCCCGTAGACATTTTGTTGACTCTCAAAACTCACTTTTAGGGTCGAGATCGAATTAAGGTTTGTTCAACTCGTGAAAACCAATCGCTTTGTAATGAACAAGTATTTGACCCAATACACAATGGCATCAGGCCTCTAAAAGGCATGAGATAGCATCTCAAGGTATCCTCATTCATTTGCTAATGACTAGTTTACAAGACATCCGCTAAGCATCACAAGGCATATATGATAGGAGCCGCCACCCAATAAAATATTGGGAAAGTGGTTCTTTTTTCCTTAAACCTTATGATGCTCAAAACTAGAGTTCGGATTCCATTTCTACTTACATACTTGGTTAATGGCTAATATAAATATTTATGATAGATTATGTTAGTCCTTTTCTCATGCACAATACAAACAAATAAACACTTTAGCATGTAAAAGGCAATTAAATCATACATAAAACGTAAGGATTTTTTGGGACATTGGTCCCGGCATGTATAAAGGAAAAATCATAGTTAATTTCTTTTATTTTACGGCTTTATGCAAAAAAAATTTTTACATATCGAAAAGAAGAATGAAAATATTAACATACATAAATTAGGGTATTTATTTGATTTGAAAACTTTGGTTTTCCAAACATAATTACAAAATACCCTTTTAGTGTGATTTTCCAAGGGCAAGAATAGGATATTGGTTCTCTTTTATTAGCAAAACTCGATTAATTATATAAAAATATTGTTTCATGTATGATTTTTTTTCTACCTTTCCAAAAATACTCTTTTTTACTATATTATTATAGACATGTAATAATAGTATAGGTCATAATATACAAATAATTAAAATAAAATAAATAAGTAAACAAAATAGCTTGAATGCAAATCATCGGGTCTATGTTGTTTACCCATATCCTCCAAACAATTACAAGGGTTTATGCATCCAAAAAATACAATAGTAAATTGATTAGACAATGCAAATTAAATGGATAAAGATATTCCCCTAAAAGGGAACAAGTTGCAGGCTACTTATTAGGAAAGAACACATGTAAACACAAAGAATAATAAGCAAAAGGTCTTTTATGGAAAATGACAAGAAAGAAGAAATAGCATGAAAAACCTAAGTAGGAGTGAGTTACATATGCACTCATGGACTCAAGTGAGTCATAGGCTAATTAGGGTGAGTCATGCCCTTTTAATAAGTCACTGCCCATTCTATAGGAGATTCATGGACTCGTCCAAAAGAGCGAGTCATGAACCAGTTTCGTGACTCACTCACGGACCAAATCCGCGAGTTAGCCATAAACAATCCAGTATCACTAGAACGTCACCATGAATGTTGTTCCAAAGGTCTAAACAACAAGATAAGTGGTTAAAAATCATGCAAAACGCTCATAAACTCCATTAAATCAACATATACAACTAAAACCAAGATCAAAATGCAATAAATAGCCCAATTCATATATTGCTCAAGTGAGAGAATATTAAGTTTTGGAGAGAGAAAGTGGCTATGAAAAATGAAAAGCTCAAGCAAATCCACAAAATAAACAAAAACTCATGCATAATTTATAAAAATACACACAAAAACACTAATTATACCACAACAAAACATAAGCCTAAAGAAATCAATTTATATAAATATTCACATGGAAGAACACAAGATGTAGGTCTTTAAAACTCAAAATAAACCAAAAAAACTTTAAACTATTTGACAAAAGGATAATCCCTTTACATTACCTTCAGATTTTCTGTGAATTAAAGCCAGTGAAATAGCTTTTTGATTCATTTTTCCCTTATTTCTCTATTAAATTTCTTGTGTTGTTCTTCCTTCAAAACTAAAGTTTTTTTTTAAAACTAGTGTTTTCTCCTTTAAAACCACTCTCTGCCTCTTTCTCTCTCCTATTATTTTTTCTTATGTTAATTATTCTCCTTAATCCCAAAAAAATAATTTTCGATCCATCTTAATTAACTTTGGACTTGGATCAAAGAAAAGTAGATTTTTTATTGAAAAATTATCCTCTAGCTCGCAGGACAAGAATAAATATTTTTGCTGGAAAACATTAAGTCATAGATCGAGTTCGTGAGAGGTAAGTCACAGAACATAACTCACAGAGTAACTCGGTGGGGCCCATACCTCTCTACTAAGGTTAAAAAAGGTAAGTCATGGATCGAGTATGTGACTCATTAGTGAGTACCGTGACTCGTAAAGGAGTAACGGGCCAAAGTGGGGAATGACCAAAGGCCTTAGTCCGTAACCTAAGAAATGAGTCATGTACCTAATCCGTGAGTTAGTTCGTGACTCGCTTCCATAAGTAGTAAGGGGGCTCTAGCCACTACAACTTCCCGCCAAAATAAAAGAATGAGAATATGCACTTTTAAAAGGATGATTTTTCCCTAAAAACCCTAATGAAAGCACATTTTCATATTGAAAGGGAATGCTGGGATAGGAAAAGAGAAGGCATTGCTAATTCATGGCTATTTCCAACATAGTTTTATCCTCATTAGGTAACCCTAACAGAGGCTAATCTAGTCTCGATGTCTACAGTAAGGAATTATCCGATTGTTCATTCATTTTTCTAAAATGGCAACATCAAAGTAGGGTAAGAGATAATAAAGTGGCTCAATGAGAAAAAGCTTGACGCACAAGAGTACAAAGAAATGAATCTATTTATAAGAGTTTGGGAGAACACATGGCATATCCCAATAAATGAGGAGTTAAAATATTTTTGATAAAATCTCAAAAATCAAAATGGTAAAAGAGCAATTAATTAGCATATTTTCCAAGGGACACGGTCAAATATAGCATTTCATGAAAGAAATGATCGAGTGGTAGTCAAATCGTTTAGAAGCATTAATCTTGATCAAATTTAGGAAATACAAATCCTTCCTAAGGTCGTTTCTATATTTATTGACATCATGGAAAAGGAATGATATAAACTAAAGCTAACTCGATCAGAGCAAGTCTACCAAACAATAAGTTAAAACACCACTCAACTATAATATTTTTACCATTCTTAGTTTTAGCAATACACCATAAGATAAAATAAGGTAAGAAAAATTGTGCAAAGATAAATTCATTCAACTTTTTAAAGTTACAGAATGAATAAGTACATGGGATATAGAGCTTTTTCACTAAAAAAAATAACAACGCAATGGCAAATCCATAACTTCACTACAACAAGACCACCTCAAAATTCACAACCTCCTTTTGTCAGGCTAACACCAAGAAAATGGAGAAGCAAATATAGACATATATCCCTACCATGATCATAAGAAAGTTTAGGGCTATGAGAAGGAAATGACAGCAAAGATGAGGCCACATGACTTGCCATCGTAAGTCATATTTTGCTAGGACTAAGCCTGGATATTTATTCATCTTCCTAAAATGGAAAGAAAAGCAAGAAAAATTAAATAATAGTCTGGTAGTTTCATTGAAAAAACTTCTACAAGAAGCTTCAAAAAGAAGAAGAGAAGGCTTTAAAATGAAAAAGAAAAAATATCCCCTTTTATAGTAATTCCCATTATGAGGAAACCAATCATAGAAAGCCATGAGGTTATACAATTCAATGCGAGAAGAAAAAAAACATAGAAGATGAAGTAATGAAATTTAAAGAGGCACTATTTCCAAAGCGGTGTTTCCAAAGTGACATGTGAAAAGAGGCGATGATCTAAATATCCATTGTTATATGAATAGACAAATGAGGTTAACAAAAATCGGTAACACCCTCAGGTAATTTTTATTTCATAGAAAATATGGTTAACTTGTAAAAACAGGAAAATTATAGTTGGAAAGTAGGATGATTAAATGCCAGAAGTCTAAGGCAAGTAAACAGCACGCAATAAATGCAACCAAAGTGTCAATTAAACAGGTTAGGAAAACAACTTTGAAAATGGTTCGTGTTTATAAAAATTATTTGTAGGAAGGCATTTTATTTTCTCAATTGATGTATATCCCGATCGAAGCAATCTAAAACTAATATCTTAAGCGATGTATATCCCTGATCAAAGCAATCTAAAATTGATATCTCGATCGATACACATCCCGATCGAAGTAATCTAAAGCTAATGTCTCGATCGATGTATATCCTGATCAAAGTAATATAAAGTTGATGACTCAATGGTCAAATCCAATCTCTCAACTGACGTACACCCTGATCTTAAATGATAACTCACTTTCCCAAATGTATAATCAAAGAGGCCCAAGTGGTTGTCAAAGAAATACAGAAGCCTTAATCTTTGATCTCTTTTAAAAATGATTGAACTGTTTAAAGGTGACAAATGATAATACTTAGAAAATCAAAATAAAGCCCAATAGGAGGCCTATACTTAGAAGGCCTATTAAAGGCCTAAATCACCCTATTCAATTAGGTAAAAAGCACGAGGAATAAGGCCATCTGATCGGACATGACTTATTCCTACCTTGATAAGGCTGCTTGACACACATCACTATCAAATCACTAGCATCTCTAAGATAGGCCATACCTGCTTTAGAGTAGGCTTATTGTTCAAAAATACTATTTAGCTTTTCCAAGCTTTATAAATAACAAGTTCATTCTATAAACTCACATACATTCTCTCTAAGTGTTATCTATATTCATTCTTTAAACTTTCCTCCCCATTGCTATTTTAAGCATCGAAGTGTTAACGCCCAATACAATCAGGCAAATACCTTTTAAAGGGCTCATAAGCTATAGTTCGATTAAAATCAGCTCTCAAAGGCATATTGACTCCCCTTTTCTCTCTTACTAGGGATTCTCTTCTTCTATTATAAAAACCCATGATTTATCAATAATGTTATGATGAAAACATAGGGATTATAGTTTTCAGCATAACATTTCAGCAATAAATACTAATTTTAATATAATAAACAATTTTGAATTGGAAGTTATTAAAAAAAAGACATAAGTAATTATAGATCAAGTAATCTAGATCAAATAAGTTTGTGTTCAGATCCTTTTGAATCATTTTTTCCATTTTTGAATTTTTTAGGTTTGGTCATTTATTTTTAGATAGGTTTGGATTGGATGTCAGATCACAGTTAGGATTGAAGAATCAAACTGAAAATGAAAATCGAACCTTAAGGGTGCATTCGATAAGGTTGTAGGTTTTTAGTTTTTTATTTTTTTAAATCCAAATACTATTTTTAGTTGTTATCTATTTTTTAAAAAGATATTTTTATATATTTAAAAACTATATCATACTTTTTTAATTATTCAACTATAATTTTTAACTATTTATGTATATTACGATAATGATTCAGTGGTGGTGGTGGTAGTAGCAATGATGTGGTGGTGGCAATGGCGGCAGTGTTATGGTGATGGTGGCAGTGACAACAATAGCGATAGTGATGGCAATAATAACGGTGGTGGCGACGATGGCAGCAGTAGTGGTAGTGGTCTAATGGTGGTGGCGATGATGGTCTAGTGGTTTATGGCAGCGATAATGATGGTGGTAGTTACGACGATGGTGGTTGACAGTAGTTTAGTGGTGCTAGTGGCAGCAGCAGTGTTGTGTTGGTGGTGGCGACAACAGAAACGGTGGTGATAGTAGTAGTGGTGGCAATTTGATGGCGATGGAAGCGGTTTGTTGGTGGTTGCAGTGGCGATAATGGTAATAGTAGTTGGTGTGGTGGCTGGTAGCAGTCAGGCGGTGGTGGCAGCGATAGCGTTGTAGTGATGGTGGTGGTAGCAGTTGTGTTAATAAGGATAAAGTAATTAAATTATTGATAAAAATAAAAATTTAAAAACCATATTGTGTTTGGTAACATTTTTTGTTTTTTATTTTTTAAAATACAAAAATTGTTTTTAGTTTTTTTTATTTAATTTTCAAAAAATATTTTTCTATTTGTTTTTTAAAAAATATTCTAATATCCATTAATACATATTACACATTTATATAATCTAATTATTAATATTAAATAATAAATATTTAATAAAATTTAAAATTTAAAATCTATTATGTTAAAAAAGTCATCACATGGTAGTAGTGGTGATAGCAGCTGTAGAGGCGGTGGTGGTGACGACAGTAGTAGTATGGTGGTAGTAGCGGTGGTGGTGGCAGCAACGATAGTCTGGTGGTGGTGGCGACGACAGTAGTGGAGATGGTAGTGCGGTGGCGGTGGTAGTGATGATGGCAATGGCGGTAGCAGTGGTGGTGGTGGTGATCACGATGGTGGTGGTGGTGTTAGTAACAGTGTGGTAGCGGTGGCGGTGTTAGTAGCAGTGTGGTGGCGGTGGTGGTGGCAAAGATGGCAACGGCAGTGGTGGCAGCGACAGAGTGGCGATGGTAGTGATGCTGTGGTGGTGGTGGTGGTAGTAGTAGTGTGGTGGTCGTGGTGATAGCAAAGATGGCAGTGGCAGTGGTGGTGTGGTGTGGTGGTGGTGACGACGATGTGGCGATGGCAGTGGTGATATGGCGGGGTGGTGGTGACGACAGTGGCGATGTGACAGTGGTGGCAATAGTAGTGATGGTGATGTGGTAGTGGCGACGGTATGTGGTGATAGCATGAAGGGATATCACATGGCATATACATGATGATCATGCAATGGAAAAATTAAAAATTTTGGATCATACATGCCATGCAATTTACAACAAAATTTCGAAATATGCAATTTTAGGCTTTTTGAAAACTTACAAGTTTAGATGCACTTTAAAACTTGATTTTGAAGATGACCAGCAAATAAGTTGGAATTATATGCCTTAGATCTTGATCACCAATGCCAAAGAGCTACCTTTACGCCACTCCTCTTTGTGCTCACACACACACTAGCAAGGATGGCTTAAAATCTAGAGTGCTAGCTCTAATCTTTGTGTATTTGGCAATGGGTATTAAACTAAAGACACAAGACCTGATCTTGTTCTTCCTAAGGTTCACCAATGGCTGGTAGCAGTCAGGTGGTGGTGGCAGCGATAGCGTTGTGGTGATGGTGGTGGTAGCAGTTGTGTTAATAAGGATAAAGTAATTAAATTATTGATAAAAATAAAAATCTAAAAACCACATTGTGTTTGGTAACATTTTTTGTTTTTTATTTTTTAAAATACATAAATTGTTTTTAGTTTTTTTTATTTAATTTTCAAAAAATATTTTTCTATTTTTTTTAAAAAATATTCTAATATCCATTAATACATATTACACATATATATAATCTAATTATTAATATTAAATAATAAATATTTAATAAAATTCAAAATTTAAAATCTATTATGTTAAAAAAGTCATCACATGGTGGTAGTGGTGATAGCAGCTGTAGAGGCAGTGGTGGCGACGACAGTAGCAGTATGGTGGTGGTAGCGGCGGTGGTGGCAACAATGATAGTCTGGTGGTGGTGGCGATGATAGTAGTGGAGATAGCAGTGTGGTGGCAGTGGTAGTGATGATGGTAATGGCAGTAGCAGTAGTGGCGGTGGTGATCACGATGGTGGTGGCGGCGGCATCGACGATGGTGTGGTAGTGGTGGTGGTGCTAGTAGCAGTGTGGTGGCAGTGGCGGTGTTAGTAGCAGTGTGGTGGCGGTGGTGGTGCTAGTAGCAATGTGGTGGCGGTAGTGGTGGCAAAGATGGTAACGGCAGTGGTGGCAGCGGCAGTAGTGGCGATGGTAGTGATGCTGTGGTCGTGGTGGTGGTAGTAGTAGTGTGGTGGTCGTGGTGATAGCAAAGATGGCAGCGGCAGTGGCGGCGGCGATGGTGGTGGCGACAACGATGTGGCGGTGGCAGTGGTGATATGGCGGGGTGGCGGTGACGACGGCAGCGATGTGACAGTGGTGGCATTAGTAGTGATGGTGATGTGGTAGTGGCGACGGTATGGTGGTGATAGCATGAAGGGATATCACATGGCATATACATTATGATCACGCAACGGAAAAATTAAAAATTTTTGATCATACAAGCCGCGCAATTTACAACAAAAATTCGAAATATGCAATTTTAGGGTTTTTGAAAACTTACAAGTTTAGATGCACTTTAAAACTTGATTTTGAAGATGACCAGCAAATAAGTTGGAATTATATGCCTTAGATCTTAATCACCAATGCCAAAAAGCTACCTTTACGCCACTCCTCTCTGTGCTCACACACACACTAGCAAGGATGGCTTAAAATCTAGAGTGCTAGCTCTAATCTTTGTGTATTTGGCAATGGGTATTAAACTAAAGACACAAGACCTGATCTTGTTTTTCCTAAGGTTCACCAATGGCTGGTAGCAGTCAGGTGGTGGTGGCAGCGATAGCGTTGTGGTGATGGTGGTGGTAGCAGTTGTGTTAATAAGGATAAAGTAATTAAATTATTGATAAAATAAAAATCTAAAAACCACATTGTGTTTGGTAACATTTTTTGTTTGTTATTTTTTAAAATACATAAACTGTTTTTAGTTTTTTTATTTAATTTTCAAAAAATATTTTTCTATTTGTTTTTTAAAAAATATTCTAATATCCATTAATACATATTACACATATATATAATCTAATTATTAATATTAAATAATAAATATTTAATAAAATTCAAAATTTAAAATCTATTATGTTAAAAAAGTCATCACATGGTGGTAGTGATGATAGCAGCTGTAGAGGCGGTGGTGGCGATGATAGTAGCAGTATGGTGGTGGTAGCGGTGGTGGTGGCAGCAACGATAGTTTGGTGGTGGTGGCGACGACAGTAGTGGAGATGGTAGTGTGGTGGCGGTGGTAGTGATGATGGCATTGGCGGTAGCAGTGGTGGCGGTGGTGATCACGATGGTGGTGGCGACGGCATCGGCAATGGTGTGGTAGTGGTGGTGGTGCTAGTAGCAGTGTGGTGGCGTGGCGGTGTTAGTAGCAGTGTGGTGGCGGTGGTGGTGCTAGTAGCAGTGTGGTGGCGGCGGTGGTGGCAAAGATGGCAACAGCAGTGGTGGCAGCGGCAGTAGTGGCGATGGTAGTGATGCTGTGGTGGTGGTGGTGGTAGCAGTAGTGTGGTGGTCGTGGTGATAGCAAAGATGGCAGCGGCAGTGGTGGCGGCGATAGTGGTGTGGTTGTGGTAGTGGTGACGACGATGTGGCGATGGCAGTGGTGATATGGCGGGGTGGTGGTGACGACGGTGGTGATGTGACAGTGGTGGCAATAGTAGTGATGGTGATGTGGTAGTGGCGACGGTATGTGGTGATAGCATGAAGGGATATCACATGGCATATACATGATGATCATGCAATGGAAAAATTAAAAATTTTGGATCATACATGCCATGCAATTTACAACAAAAATTCGAAATATGCAATTTTAGGCTTTTTGAAAACTTACAAGTTTAGATGCACTTTAAAACTTGATTTTGAAGATGACCAGCAAATAAGTTGGAATTATATGCCTTAGATCTTGATCACCAATGCCAAAGAGCTACCTTTACGCCAGTCCTCTCTGTGTTCACACACACACTAGCAAGGATGGTTTAAAACCTAGAGTGGTAGCTCTAATCTTTGTGTATTTGGCAATGGGTATTAAACTAAAGACACAAGACCTGTTCTTGTTCTTCCTAAGGTTCACCAATGGCTGCCCAAAATCCAATAGAAGAAGGAAAAGTCCTTTTCCCTTGAGAATGGTAGCTTAGAGAGAGAAAAAACCTAATTGGCAAAGTTACTTCTTATCTATATATATCACTTATTTTAGGGTTTTGTGTATGCCGAAATTCACTAGCATTTAGGTAGTAATTTCAGCCTCCATCACTTCCTAATTAAGTGCTATATCTTGATTCAAAGACATATAGAAATTTAAATTTAATTAACTTAATTATCTAAAGAAAAATAAATAATCAATTTACCATTCCTTTTGCCGTGTTTTTCACTCTTTATGGGCCAAAGTCCATTTAGAAATTTTAATACCCATTATCCACATTAATTTGACTTTAAATAAAAGCCCAAATTAATGCCAATACACTATTTAAATATTTTAAGTCAAATACTTTGTGTGCGATCTTATAGGTCTATTTAATATTGATAATGAATTAATAAATTAATTCAAAGGCTATATATATTCTCTAGCAAGATATTATAGCATTCCAAATTAAATGAAAATGCAAATAATATTTAGTGACCTAATGCAATTTTGCATAGTCTCTTACCCATAAATATCAAAATTAATATAAGGCATGAAACTAGTCATCCTTATTTATACTAATTCCTTTCTTGATATTTCAGTGACACTGAACTCTCAGATAAATAATGATTACTCATTATTTCATCTCGGTATGGCCATACACTTCTCAGTTCACTGATTAAGTGGCCAATGATATTTTCTCTCTTATTGAGAGGAGTAATTCTTTCACTTCTCTCATGCTCTCTAACATGAATTAGTGCATACCCAAGCATACCCATGCTTGTCACCTTGTTACGAGTACGTTTGGTGTATGTCAAAGTACACAGTAATTCATAAAGAGTTTCATAGAGATTTGAGGTCTAAGAACTCCGATGCAAAACTTGCCAATGAGAAACACTTATGACTTGTATCATGTAATGTTCTCATTAGCGGATCTAATCCAGATACCATGTTTTAAACATGTATCTACGATATTTGATTGACACTCTAGTCCTTATAATCCGTAAGACAGAACTCAACTTATCAGAGAGAGCATATTAGTCTTAATTCATTTGTTATTCCCATAACTATGACTGACTAGGGATATTTAGAATGAAGTCTCAATTGTCTCAATGTCTTACAATCATGCACCTCACACATGATAACTTAAACTGAAACAATATTCTTGGATAGTTCTATCAATTGATATGCATAGGAATACAATAGATAAAACAAATGCCTCATTTATTAACTTAAGTATTTTATAACAATACATTGGGGTTAGGGCTTACACTAACATAATAGTGGTGATAATAAGGATCAAGTAATTAAATTATCGATAAGATAAAAACAAAACCATAAAAATTACATTTTAAAGATTTTTAATTTTTATTTTTGTTGCCAAAATTACTTCTTAAATTTTTGCAGAAATGAAAATGAAAAAAAATTTGCCGAACATATTTTTATTTTATTTTTAAGAAAAAAATTCAAATACCAAAAATAAAATCGTCCCCGAACGCATTCAAGATTTTTAATTTCTATTTTTGGTATGAAAATCATTTCTTTAAATTTTAGCAAAAACCAAAACAAAAACAAATCTATCAAACAAGTTTTGGTTTTATTTTTAAGAAAAAAAATCAAAAACTAAAAACAAAATTCTCTCCAAACACATCCTAAGCAAGTCAATTTTTGGTTTAATCGGTTATATTTTGAAATAGAAATTTAGTTATACCAATTTGATTAAATTTTTAATATCCAAAAAGTGCTAAAACCAAATGAGCTAAATTATTAGTAAAATTACATTATGTTGTATCTTTTATATATTTGTTTATATAAAAACTAATAACCATATCACGGCAAGTAAAAATTAGTAACATAATTTAATTTTCGTTGTTAAAATTATTAAAAATTTTTATCTTTACCGATGAATTATTTTTCATTATTAAAAGCAAAAAAAATTATTAGCGTCAAAATTTTACTATAAAATTTAGCAATGAAATTGCATTTTTATTGGTAAAAGGTCATTTAAGTATTTTTCCCTTTTATCCCTAGGTATAAAATAGCTTCTTTCTCCTTCCCTTCTTCCGCTGCGATCTCCCTCTCCCTTCTTACCTTTTTGTAAAAATTTATTCCTGTGTTTTTGGCTTAATTATATTCTTCTTCTTTTTCTCCTTCTCCTTCTTTTCATTGTTTTTGTGCTTTTGGCTGAATTATTGTGTCACATTTGCTTGTAGAACCCAAATTGGTACGTTTATGGATGGTTATTTGCTCGTTAATTGCGATGGTGTTCGAATTGTCTAGCAAAGCGAAACTGAAGTTGTAAGGATTTTTTTTCGCTTTCTCATCAATTTGTCTTTACATTACTTTCCTTTTTGCCCTTTTCTTTAGAAACGAGTGATTTTGTTTAAGTATCATTCTATGAGAGGGAATAACTGAATTTTTCTGAAGTTTCTTTTGCTGGATAGAACTTATACACTAGATCGGTGATTGTATGACATTTGCTCTAAGTTTCAACCTCATCTCTGAGAAAATGGTGAGTGCTTGTTTTTGCTTTTCTTCTTGTATTCGATCTGTATGTTTCATATCTCTCTCTAACTTTGCCATATATTCTTAAATTAACTTGTCTAATATTTTGTGTTTTGTTATTCTTACAGGTTCTCCAAAATGATAAGATTTGTTTAATCCACCAGCCGAACTTGAGAAGAGGAAGCACAAGCTCAAGCATCTGGTGCAATCTCCTAACTCATTTTTCATGGTAAGCTTTTATTTTTAAATTCATAGTTGCATCCAGCTGTTTGCTTTTTGTTGGAAAGACGAGATGTTTGATGTTTTGTATTTGTTGCTGGTGCAGGATGTGAAGTGCCAAGGATGCTTTAATATGCAAGTCATTTTTTCATTTTAGCGTTATATTTTCTCTAAGTTTTTTAATTGAGCAAAAATTAAGTGTTCATACTTTGAATTGTTAGTTTTTTCTTTTTATGGGCAAAGTTTTGAAATATAATTTTATAAATATGATGCAAAACAACTGTGTTTAGTCATTCCCAAACCATGGTGGTGTGTGGAAACTGCCAGACTGTCTTGTGCCAGCCAACTGGTGGGTGAGCCAAGCTTATAGAGGGATGCTTTTTCAGGATAAAGGGTGATTGAAGCTACTATTATGGTGTTCTTCTTTGCCTATAGTTGGCAAATGTTACTAGAGTTTTTCTTAAGGGATGATGGTTTCAAGTTCTGCAAAAAAAAATTGGGGTCTTCTGAATGTTTCAGTATTTTTGCTTTTGTTTCTGATGTGGAATTTTGTTAGCATGAATACTATAGACTTCTTGTTTCCAATTTAGGATTGTTATCTAAATTTGGATTGCTGTGATTAAATTTGGTTTCATTTGCAAATTCAGTTCTTATTATTTTGTTCTTGTTTCACCACAATTATCGCCTTAGCTGTTAGCTCCAAAGATTGGATATGCGTTTCATTATTTTGGAAATTGAATAGGTGGTCTAGTGTTTCCTTATCTAAATGTTGGCATGTTTGCGTTTTCTTCTGTCACAATTTCATGGTTTTCACTGTAGTTCATGGATGTTTGGTCGTTATAGAGGCAGGGAAATTTATAGAGGTTGCTTTTGATATTAAGTCTTGATATTATTTATAGAGAGAGTTCGTTTATTTAGGTGAAAACTTTCAACAGGGAATCTTAGTGTGTCAGGACACAATATAACCTACCAAGATGATGATGCAATTGATTTTCAATGTTA
Source organism: Excoecaria agallocha (assembly GCA_037975025.1). Taxonomy (NCBI): domain Eukaryota; kingdom Viridiplantae; phylum Streptophyta; class Magnoliopsida; order Malpighiales; family Euphorbiaceae; genus Excoecaria; species Excoecaria agallocha. Next base: position 23,705,710 of record CM075813.1, on the reverse strand, counting down.
TATATGTTGAGATAATTTAATTTCAATGTTCATCATCGGATTTTCATGTATAAAAGTATTAATTCGTTATTGCAATCAAACCCAGCAATGAAGTAAATTATTCTTTATATGTATAGTCTTATGATTTGCATTATATTTTGTTTTGTACTGCATATACTGTGTACGTTCCATTAAAATCACAATTCCATTATCCCTTGTAGTAATATTCTAAACTAGCACTCTAGGGAATTTGATCTTCAAGTTTGCATGCAATGTATTATTTCAGTCAAATATGTTAGATGCATATCTTGCTAGTTAATGTTTCTCTTCTTACTTAGAAATCTCTGCTGCAAGTTAAAATCTTATGTTTGAGCTATGAATGGTGTGCTTATGGTTACTTAGTTGGAAATCCTCTTTCAAACACATTCTAATGATAATGAATGCATTGTAATTGTGCATGTCTCTGTAATCTGAGTTTACACATAACATGCTTTGAGTTTGGTTTGCTATCTCATCTTTAGTTAGGCACATTACATACAACATAAATTTACTTATCATAGGTTTCTTGGTTAATCGGGATATTGGAAAAGTGAATGTTAATATTGTTAGCTTTTTTGTCTATCTTTTTTATTTGATTTGTTTCTGATGAGAATTGAATGTTTTATTTGCTTTGGGTAGATAACTTTTTTTTTGTTCTGCTAGTTCTTATCAATCTATGTTCAGTTGTTTGTTGTTATTTTCAAGGCTTTCTATTTTTTTTATGCGTAGTGGGGACACAATTGTTATTTGCAACTGCTGTTTGCTTTATTTGTGCATAACCACCGGGTACGTATGGTATCTTTTGTTTTCATTTATAGCCTTCTTCTGCTTTAGTTCATTGTATTTTAATGATCCTAACTTTACAATTTGTTGTTCTTTATTGTAAAGTATTAAGAGTTTTCAAATATAAGTTTGATAGCCTACCTTCTTTTCTTGGAGGATTAGGATTAGCATGAGACTTTTTTCTTTTTTATTCTCTTCCTTTATTAGAGATAATTTGCTTTTCTGAGTTATCTACTGTTGATTTTGAAGCTAACATTTTGTTGAATCTTCCTACTTAACCAAATAATAGATAGTGGGTGTAGAAAATAATAATTAAAAAATTATAATAATTTTTAGCGATGGATACAATCATCGTGAATTTTTTTTTATTGTTGGGTGAATTTTCCAATGAAAATTGTAAATTCTATTGCTAAAATTAGAAATGAAAATCAATTTCATTACTAAAAAATAGGAATGGTTAAATCTGCAACCACTTCTTCTTTTACTAATTTTGATTAACGAAAAATCAATAATTTTCATTGCTAATTAATATTTTCTTGTAGTGTATTATTTTTTTCCTATTTGTGTGCTGCCTCTCCCTCTTAATAAATTGAAGGAAAAATGGATTAAACTAAACTTTAGAATAGTAATTAGAATTGAAAGTTTTATCACAAAAAGGAAAAAGAAGCCTCTTTGTAACATCTTTTATTCGGTCAAGTAAGACTAAACCAATGGCAATAATTAGATGTGTTACTATTTGACAATGATTGTCAATTTTTTTTTATTTTATTTTTTTACAATTTGGATTTCTTTTTAAATAAATTATGACATAATTAATAAATTTTCTTTATATAATTTATTATATTAGTCTATTTGACTTTTTATTTGTTTGGGATTAACTTTGACCATCGGTCACGCTTGTCACTATCCACTGCGAAAATATGATCAGAGTTTTAATTTCAGTTTTTAACACCTTAAATAGATTTTTGAATTCAATCAACAAGTTTGTATCAAATGATACTATTCATAACCCAAAAAGATAGTATTCATGTCTTGGGTGAAAATTTTCGCCCTAGGAAATATTATTCACAAATTCAAAATTTTTTGAGTTGTTACACTTTCTCCTAGGCTTAAGGTACTATGATTTGGTGAGAGAAAAATTGAAAGATCACAAATGAGCAGTGGTGGGAATACAAGATGGTAGATGAGCAATAAGAAGTGGAACAGTGGTGGACTAGGGCATGGAGCAAAAAAAAAAAAAAACTGAAAAATAAAATATGAAAAAAATAGAATATCTGAAAATTAACCTTTAAGAAAAAAAATCCCAATATTGTTAATAAAAATCTATATTAAATTTAATTTAATGTAAGAAATATAGTTGCAAGTTGAACTTAGCTAAGCCTTCATTTTACATGCAAAGCTGAAGTCCACTCTAAAATAAATGAGCTTTTGATTGTGTTTGGGCAAGCTGAATCTACTAAAAAAATATAGAGATTTTTACAAAAATATCGTAGTAAATGTATTTTCAAAAATACAATTCAATTTTTTTTATTATAAAAATACAATTTTATGAAAATTCTATTTTTAAAAATACCAAATTTTAATAAGAGTCATCTTTTCATTCAATTTCCCATTAACTCATTTTTTTAAAAGTTTCCTATTTTCATTCAACTTCCCATTAACCAACTTTTGTAGAAGGATCATATTTTAAATTAATTTCTTATCTTCTCAATTTTTCCCATAAAATGGTTATTTATTTTCCAAATATACATTTTTTTCATAAATCACTTTATTTTTTTCATGCCACTTTACATTTAATAATTTCACTGCATTTAATTCGATATATCTATGTATATTGTGTGTAGCTACCCACTTTTTGGCTCCTTTTTTGCCGTTTTTAATAGTTTAGGGAGCTACTTGGACCCGATCATTAGAGTTGCCATCAATTGAAATTCAAGTGCAATTGGACACCACAAAAGTGACGATATGCGCTAAAATTAGTTTCGGGGATCGATCACATGTTAGGATGGTGTTAGAAATGTAACCCTAGTAGTAACTCAACACGTTTAGGGTGCGTTAGAATAGGATGGTGTTAGAAATGTAACCCTAGTAGTAACTCAACACGTTTAGGGTGCATTAGAATGATAATATGAAGAGTGAGGCAAATAAAGTGTAGAGAAAGACCAAATGGAAATTAACTTAAAAGATGGGGGCATAACAGTATTTGATCAAATAGCATGTACATGCATAAATTAATACGAGACAAAACATGCATTATCATAATAATTAAGATTAAATTACATGCAACTGAATGAGTAGAAAAGTTGGAGGATTAAAATCAAAGTTTTACAAGTCCATAAAAGTTGGACCAATCATGTTTTAACATGTGCACACCCTTTAGGAATTTCATGTAACTAGTATATAAGGAAAAGAGAGGAGGCTGGTCCTCTTTGGCTGGAAATTCAAGAATTTTCTCTCATTCTCTCAACTCCATTTCACACACTCAATGGCATATTAAGGGTCCAAGAAGATTTGGCTAATTCCATTAGTATTTAAGGTAAGTTTTATAAGATTTTCATCATTTTCTCCATCTCCTTCTTGCTCTATATAAAGAGTTGAATTTAGAGGACTAAAATTTGATATAAGTATTTATATGAATATGTTTATAGTGGAAAAGAGTGGCAAGGACATAGGAAAAGAGAAGAAAGTTGATTAGAGGAAGAATTAACCAAAAATCAAGTATGGAAACATCTTAATTTTCATTGCATGTGCTTGCTTTAAATTTAATTGATAAACACACTATAATAGATGTGTATTTAATGTTGGATTGTTGGGTTGGTGCTTAATTGCATGAAAATGATGAAATATGGCGTAAAAAATAACCTAGGAAAATTCTGCTTTAGGTTCACTTGAACAAGTAAATTGAGTGATTCTAGCTAAAGAGTAACCTTAAGAATTAGACCTACAAATTTCATGAAAAAAATGTAAGCTAAATATTCCCATAAGACCCTCAACAATGAGCTCAAAGTGGATGACCTGATGCTGCCCATGTAATCCGAAGCAGTTTGTAATAAATTGAGTATAAATTTTACTAAAGAACTCCAATTGACAGGAATCAAAATTCTATAGAAACTAAAATCATGATCGTTATCTAGCAAGTATACTTGATCGATAAGTAATATAGAAAAATAAAATTAAGACACTTAAATATCATACTCAATAGATTGTATATTCCAGATTTTGAAACAAAGATTGTGTGAAAGAATATCCCAAGCTTTTAGAATTAAATTATTGACTAATCGGACTAAGTTAACAGCCAAATAAATTTAAAATCAGAAAATAAAGCTAAGATCAATTTAAAAATGAGAATAAATTAAACTGGTGATAAAAATTAATAATTAAAAATTTTTGCTAAAGGAACTATCTACCTCGTCTCTTACTGAAATTGATTCGATTCAAAAGAATACAAGCTTGTTATGGAAACCAAACTAAATCCAAATATCTTATTCAGAATATCCTTCTAAAGTATTAGATTCTTTGATTAAGAACAATCAAACATCTAGCATAACTTTTTGGTTTTAGATTCCTAAATTTTAGTTAAATCTTCTTTCCAAAAACCTAACTTCCATCAATTCCTTATTCAATTTCTTAAATCCGATGCACTTATGATCATAGAACCCCTATCTTAATTTTTAGAACTTAATAGTAAATTAACACAAGTATACAAGAGTAAGAACATGCGTATTATTGATCATAAATCAAATTCACATTGAACCATCTATTTGATACACAGAACATGAATTGAAACATAATCAGAGATGTAACACTACAAGAAAATATGAAAATAGAGAAAATATTTTCCGTTGCTAAAATTGGTTAAACTTTGGAAATTTAGCAATGGAAAAATATTTGATAGTTTTTCGTTACTAATAGTGGAGGGAATTTTTAGCTCCAAAATTTAGCAATAGAATCCATATATCGTTGCTAAAACAGGCGCCAATTGATAGTGAAAAAATTTTGGAACGAAAAATAGCAACGGAATATGATTTTCGTTGCTAAATTAGCAACGGAATATGATATCCATCGCTAATTTAGCAACGGAATTAGTTTTGGTTTCAATTTTAGCAACAGAAAATAAATTCTATTGCTATTTTTGGTTCCAAAAAAATGAAAAAAAATTTGGGTCCAAAAAATAGCAATGGAATTGTTTTTCCGTTGCTAAAATTGCAACCAATAAAATTGCAACGGAAAATCTATTCGGTTGCAATTTTAGCAACGGAGTTTGCATCCGTTGGTATTTTTGCTCCAAAGAAGGAAAATTTGTGTCTAAAAATAGCAACATAATTAAATTTTCGTTGCTAAAATTTCGGTTGCAAATTTGCAACCGAAATGTTTTTGGTTGCAATTTTAGCAACGAAATTTATATTCCGTTGCTATTTTTGGTCCCAAAGGAGGAAAAAATTTGTGTCTAAAAATAGCAACGGAATTGGTATTCCGTTGGTATTTTTGATCGAAAAAGATGTAAAAAAATTGTGTCAAAAAATAGCAACAAAATTGGGTTTCCGTTGCTAAAATTGCAACCAAAGATTAATTTGGTTGGTATTTTCTAATTTACCCTAGTTATAAATATTGACTTTTCCATTCTTTGTTTCTTTTCTCATTTGGAGCTGCCATTTTCTTTGCTTTGTCTCTCCCTGGCTCAGATCCAGAGAACTGAGGTTGTAGCTCGATTATAGTTTTAATAGAAAGAAACAAAAACAATTAGATTTTCAATTTTAGATGAAGCAACCGGTGAAGATGAAGGCGGTGATTTACGCTCTTTCACCATTTCAACGGAAGGCCTCTCGTTTCACCTCCTCCGTCTTCATCGTCCAAAAGATCGATTTGTATGCGTTATTGTTGACCTTTTTTGTTGTTTTGTTTTATTCATAATGGTTTCAATTTTATGGGGTTTTGACTTAACTATTTTCATGTTTGTGGGATGCAAGGCGGCGACAGAGGCTTTTGAAATCTGGGTTGGCTCCATGAGACCTAGAGCTGTAATCCTCTGATCTATATGTAATTTTATGACTAGGGTTTTTGTACTTTCCCTTTCCCTTTCTAGTCAAATATGAGGTAAGCATCTGTTCTTCTCGTAGATGTCATTCGATTATAAACATTGGCCCTTTTTTTGTTGGTCTTGTTTTTCTTTTTCTCTATGCTAAAAATTGTATCTTTTCTTCCCATACACTAAAATATTCACTTTCCTCTGCTTAGACCCAATCAGGCCGGCCTACAATTTATTTTCCTTTATCATTTGATTATTGTGTTCTTTGTTTTTTCTTTGCTTGAATTCAAAATTAGTCATATTTTTGCAGCTTCTTCTAGCCATGGCTGCAGCCTTCAGGTGACTTTTGTTATTGGTTTTTCTCAATTCAGGAATTTGTTTGATGTTTTTGTTACAGACCCTTGTGATGGTAATTTATTCTTTCTCTTTATTACATAGCTAGTTAGCTTCCCTTTGACCCTCGTGATGGTAACTTAATCATTTTTAATGCTTATTACATAGCCAAGTGTATAATTAACTAATTCAGGTTGGGTGATGTACGGTTTTGGAGCTTTTTTTGTTTAATTAAATTTTGAAAAAAATAATTTGAATTTATTTGCTTTGAATTTAAATTTCCTAGAAATTGAGGGGGGTGGTTCACAGAATGAGAGGGTAGTATTTAAGGGAATGGACAGAAACCTGAAAAATAGAAATTAAAGGGAAACAACAAAGATATTTAGTGGTCTTGTAATATGAAAACTACGTTTGATGTAGGCATCAATAATCACATTTACAATATAATTGGAATTGATGTTTATTTGGGTTTCTTAATGAAAAGAAAGCTGTGAAGTATTACTACCCAACTCCCAATCAACATACCTATTTGGTGTTTACTAATTTCTACTGCTATAAACCTTCCGAATTTACTTCATGTGCCCATTTGCTTAATCTTAACTTGGTATAAAATTTTCGATTTTTTATTTTTTAATTTATATTTGACAAAATCATATTTACTATGAACATTTGTTGCAACCATGCTATGAATTGAAACTACTATATACCATGCTATTATGAAAATTGCAGACCTATATGGCATGCCCACTAATAAAGGGAGGTGGGTACGTCCCAAATGTCCTTTCTAATGGGCGAAATGATATCTCACATACTCTGTATATTAAGATTTATATTTAATAATTTAAATAATCCCTGGGAAGGAGTTACTTGTAAAGATTCGAGAGTTACTGCATTGTGAGTTTTCTTCTTTTGTTTTGCTTTTTATAAGCTCATTAAAAATAAAATACTTAAATTTCATAACCTTTTTGAACTATATTAGCATAGATGAATCAACTTTACTTAAGTGGCACAAGGCATGAGAATATGAACATTGCATAAAGAATATCTAAATTTTTGTCAACTTGCAGCCATTTCCACAAGAACCAGCTTTCAGGCCCCCTTCCTGCCCAACTTTTCAGTTCTGATATGTTTCTGATACGTGTGTAAGTTGATAGCCACCTTCAAGATTTTTGTTTTATTTTTCTATTAACCTTGTTTGACCTTCAAATTTTCTCTTTCTCTCTTTTCCTTTTTTTTTTATAACAGATTGTTTGATGGAAATCAACTTAGTGGATTGATCCTAGATACAATCGGACTACTACAGACACTTGAGGTTCTGTGAGTGAAATCAGCCACAATTCCATCTTTACTTTACTAACTATTTTCTTCTAATTTATTATCCTTTCCATTATACAAATGCCGATTCTGATATACTACAGTCGGCTTGATAGAAATGCTTTCATAGAAAATGTCCCAAGAAATTTGAACAATCTAACAAATCTCGTAAAATTGTGAGTACTACTAATACACTCATTGGCATATTTGGAGAAAAAGATGATTTTAATTTGGTTTGAGATTAGTTATGCCTGATCAAATATCCTTCAAGCTACATGCGTTTTCTTGCAGAAATTTGGCACACAACAAGCTGACAGGTGTTAGTGTAAGCCCTAGTCCCAATACATTGTAATAAAACACTTAGTTAATAAAATGAGGCATTTGTTTTATCTTTTGTATTCCTATGCATATCAATTGATAAAACTATCCAAGAATGTTGTTTCGGTTTAAGTTATCATGTGTGAGGCATATGATTGTAAGACCTTGAAACAAATGAGACTTCATTCTAAACATCCCTAGTCAGTCATTGTTATGGGAATAACAATGAATTAAGACTAGTATGCTCTCTCTGATATTATGAGTTCTGTCTTACGGATCATTAGGACAAGAGTGTCAATCAGAGATCATAGATATATGTTAAAGAACATGGTATCTGGATATGATCCGCTCATGAGAACACTACATGATACAAGTCATAAGTGTTTCTCATATGCAAGTTTTGTATCGGAGTTCTTAGACCTGAAATCTCTATGAAACTCTTTATGAATTACTGTGTACTTTGACATACACCTAACGTACTCATAACAGAGTGACAAGTACGAATATGATTGGGTATGCATTGATTCATGTTCGAGAGCATGAGAGAAGTGAAGGGATTACCCCTCTCATTAAGAGAGAAAATATCATCGGCCACTTGATCAGTGAACTGAGAAGTGTATGGCCATACCGAGATGAAATAATGAGTAATCATTATTTATCTGAGAGTTCAGTGTCACTGGAATATCAAGAAAGGAATTAATATATATAAGGATGACTAGTTCCATGCCTTATATTAATTCTGATATTTATGGGTAAGGGACTATGCAAAATTGCATTAGGTCACTAAATGCCATATGCATTTTCATTTAATTTGGAATGCTATAATATCTTGCTAGGGAATATATATAGCCTTTGAATTAATTTATTAATTCATTGCCAACATTAAATGGACCTATAGGATCGCACACAAAGCATTGGGCTTAAAATATTTAAATTGTGTATTCAGAATTATTTTGAACTTTTATTTAAAGTCAAATTAATGCATAAAATGGATAAACAGATTTTTGCCTAAAATAGCTAGCTGTTTTAGGCAAATCTGTAAGGTGCAATTTTGCCTAAAACAGCTTGCTGTTTTAGGCAAATCTGTTAAGCCACGATTGTTTTAGGCAAATCTGTGAAACAAGTTTTTTGCCTAAAACAGCTAAAACAGCTAGCTGTTTTAGGCAAATATGTTGAACTGTCTTTTTGCCTAAAACAGCTTGCTGTTTTAGGCAAATCTGTTAACAGTTGGTCACGAGAGAAATTTGTTGGCATGTGCTAGGTTTAATTTCAATTGATTAATTATCTATGTATAATTAAGTTAATTGAGTATTAAATACTAATTTGCATTTAATCAAAATATAATACTTGAGAGGGAATTAAAGTAGCCAAAATTCAAACTAAAATACTAGTAGAATTCGGCAACTATCACCTTAAATAAGTAAGTTTGTTTTGATTAAATGACTAATGCCATTTGAATTTAAATTCTAATAGAATTTAAATTAAGATATATCTCTTAATTAGGAAGTGATGGAGGCTGAAATTAACACTTAATTTTCGGCACTCACACTTGACCTAAATTAAGTGATATATATTAATGAATTAAATGAATAAAAACGTATGCCGTTTTGCTATTTTTCTCTCTTGGCCAAAATATTAAAGGGGAAGAAATCTTTCTTGTTCTCTTGTGTTCTTAGGCTGAAACAGTAACCTAAAGGAAGAACAAGATCAGATCTTGTGGCTTCAAATCATTCCCATTGCCGAATACACAATCATAGAGCTAGCACTCTTGATTTTAAGCCATCTTTGCAAGCGTGTGTGTGAGAATAGAGGGGTGGCGTAAAGGCTGTTCCTTGGCATTGGTGGTGAAGATCTAAGGTGGACATATCCTTCTTGGTTGCTGGTCATCATCAAAAATCAAGTTTTAAAGACATATAAAGTTGTAAGTTTAAAACTCTAAAATTGCATGTTTCGATTCTTGTCATGGAATTGTATGGCATGTATGATAAAAATTTTCAATTTTCCGCTGTGCTATCATCACATTCATACCATGTCATATTCCATCTGTGGTATCAGAGCTTAAACATGCTTATTTTAGTGCTTTAGATGCATGAAAAAATTAATTAAAAATCGTCATTTTGAAAACATGCAAATCTGAAATTTTCTGTTTTGAGTTTTTTGCATTGTTTTGGTGTAAAAACAATTTTAATTGATTAGATAGGTATTATAATCAATATGACATGTTAATATACTGTCATAAGATGTTATTAGGGCTGGTAATTGTCGGATTTAATTATTTATACCTGATGATACATGTTAATATTAAAACTAGGTGCATTTGGCATGTTAATTGTAAGTTTAACAACTAGTTTTTAAATATTAAATGTAAAACGTTTTTGGAATGTTTGTAAGTGATTTTTAAAGATTAAATATCAGGTCTGGACATGTTTTGAATTTGGTTATAATTCTGGTCCATGACAATTTAATTGATCAATTTTAAAATCACTTAAAACTATGTCTAGTTTGTGTTTGTTACATGTTTAATCAACATTGTTTGTCTTGTTTTGATTAAAATGGTAAAAACACATTTAGATTAAAATGGTACAGAATATTAAATCAATATTTATGACCTTATTTAATTTATTAAATGACTCATAAAATTGTTCTAAGTATTTGTGCATTTTTGTGGCATCACATAAGCATTAAACAACTAGTTTTGTTGTTTGTTTATTTTATATGCATGCCGTGTACCATATATATATGTTCTTCATGATTTTGTATTTTAATTCATGTTGGTACATATTATATGTATTTTTAATGTTTATGGACTGTATGACATAAAATTAAAAATGACAAAATTGAAAATTATACTAGAGTTGATTTATAGCACAAATCTAACTAGTTTGTGTTTTGGGCTTTTAAGAGAACTTATTCAATAAGAGGATTTAGTCTATTGGGCTTCGGCCCAGGCCCATCACAGGGTCATCTCTTAAAGGTTCAAGTACACAATTTCCATTAATGGGCTTGGCTAAATTAATCAAAATTGGACTTTGTTTTATCCATGAATGCTATGTATATTTATTTGCTAATTTGGTGTGATGAATGGATATGCATGGTGCATTTATGGGCCTTGGATTTTGTAATTAAATATAGCCTGCGAGCCATTATATTTTGTTGTAAAAGTTTTTCATTTATTTCTTAGAATAGAATATACTTGAAGACTTTGTAAATCAAGACGAAGCCCACCGGAGTGGAGAAGCCCAACTCGAAGATTCTTATGTAATAGTATAGAATCTTAGTTGTAGGTTTTTGGGCCCATGTTTGTCACGCTTTACTTTATGCAATTATTTATATATGCATGCTATGTATGGATGACAAAGCGTATGCCATGTAAGCCGTAATAAAATGAATCCCTAAAATAGTAAGTCACAAAGTTGCCTTCCTAATTCGAAACATGTCAAGGCATCGATCATCGGTCACGTAGACTAGGAGTCCTAGATGCGCCCGATTATCTTTGTGAGGCATGGATTGTGAATGTAGGTTGGACTTAACATGGAAAGGGATGCCCGGACCTAGGCAACTAATAAATGGGTTTGTTCTATAACATCTTAAGATGTTAGCCCATTTGATCCAAGAGTCATGTACGTGACATGATTGAAGTTTTCCTACCTAAGTAACTTAACTTGTTAGGTGTACAAGCTCAGCTTGACTAATAAGTTGTTGTGAAAAGTGGATCTTGGCCCACATCAAATCACTAACGCGAATTATTTAAAGGGATATTAATTCGGTTTGTGGGATTATAATAAGACCTCATTTAATTTTGCTAAATTTTATTGCAGATTGAAAATGGCATCTTCAAACAACAATTTCTCATTGCGATTGGTCCTTGAAAAGGACAAATTGAATGGCACCAATTTCATAGACTGGTCTCGAAACTTAAGAATAGTTCTTAAGCAAGAGAAGAAGTCGTATGTTTTGGATGCACCCTTACCTGAGGAACCTGCTAGGAACGCTTATGTGGTTCAAAAGGAAACTTTTGAGACCAAGAAAAGTGACTCTAATGATGTGACCTGTTTGATGCTAGCCACTATGGTGCCTGACTTGCAAAAGCAATTTATGGACCAAGAGGCTTATGCGATCATGGTGCACCTCAAGGAAATGTTCCAAGAGCAAGCTCGTCACGAGAGGTTCGTGACAACAAAAGCCTTAATTTCTTGCAAGATGGCTGAGGGTACTCCTGTTAGTACCCATGTACTCAAGATGAAAGGGTATCTTGATACTTTTGAGAAGCTTGAGGTACTAGTGCCAAAGGAATTGGCCACTGACTTGATTTTAGGATCATTGCCTGCTGCTTATGATCCATTTGTGATGAATTATAACATGCATGCAATGAACAAGTCAGTCACTGAGCTTCATGGGATGCTTAAGAATGCTGAAGAGAACATTCGAAAGACCAATCCCATACTAATGGTTCAAAAGGGAATTAAGAAGGGACCCGCTAAGGAAAAGGGAAAGGGAAAAGGAAAACCCAAGTCAGTTGGGAGTGCACCTCAGGCCCAATCCAAGCCCAAGGCGCCAAAACTCAAAGAGAGTGAGAGCACTTGCTTCCATTGCAACAAGATAGGGCATTGGAGGAAGAATTGCGCTCTCTTCGAGGAAGAACAAAAGAAGAATGGAGCCAAGGTGTCCAGTTCTGGTATTTTTGTTGTTGAAATTAACCTTTCTATTTCTACCACTTGGGTATTAGATACCGGTTGTGGTTCTCACATTTGTTCAAATGTGCAGGGGCTAAGAAATAGGCGGTTACTTAGGAAGAATGAAGTGGACCTCCATGTGGGGAATGGAGCACGAGTTGCTGCCATGGAGATAGGCGACTATCACCTCACTTTATCTTCCGGACTTTGTATTGTTTTGAATAATTGTTATTATGTGCCTGCTATGAGCAGAAACATTATTTCAGTTTCATGTTTGGATAATGATGAATTTGATTTTGTTATTAAAAATGGCAATGCTAATATTCGTCGCCAAGGCATTTCTTATGGCAATGCCATGTTGCAAAATGGCCTTTATATCCTTGATTTACAAAACAAAGAGTCAATATACAACATTAATACAAAGAGGGTTAAATCAAACGAATTGAACCCTACTTAATTTTGGCATTGTCATTTAGGACATGCAAACGAAAAATGCATTTCAAGACTCCACAAAACTGGAGTGCTTGGGTCATTCGACTTAGAGTCTTATGACACATGCGAGCCATGTTTGCATGGAAAAATGACAAAGAGTCCTTTTAATAAAAAAGGTGAGAGGACTAATGGCTTATTGGAACTAATACATACCGATGTATGTGGACCTTTAAGTACACATGCTAGAGGTGGTTTTAGCTACTTCGTGACATTAACAGATGATTTCAGTAGATATGGCTATGTCTATCTAATGAAGTACAAGTCTGAAACTTTTGACAAATTCAAAGAGTTTAAGAACGAAGTAGAAAACCAACTTGGCAAAAGTATAAAAGCCATTCGATCAGATCGAGGTGGCGAATACTTAAGCTAAGAGTATGACAGTCATCTAAAGGAGTGTGGTATTATTTCACAGCTCACTCCTCCTGGAACACCTCAATGGAATGGTGTGTCCGAAAGGAGAAATCGAACTCTGTTGGACATGGTTCGATCTATGATGAGTCAAGCTAATCTTCCTATCTCTTTTTGGGGTTATGCATTAGAAACTGCTGCATTTCTATTGAACCGTACTCCAACTAAAGTAGTTGAGAAGACACCATACGAGGTATGGACTGGGAAAGAACCCAATATGTCTTTTCTCAGGATTTGGGGCTGTGAAGCACATGTTAAGAAATTAACATCTGACAAACTAGAGTCCAAATCCAGTGTCTGCTTATTTGTGGGGTATCATAAAGAAACAAAGGGATACTACTTTTACTCACAAGCTGAGAACAAAGTATTTGTTGCTCGCAAGGCTTTTTTCTTGGAAAAGGAGTTCCTTCTCAAGAAAGACAGTGGAAGTAAAGTAGAACTTGGAGAAGTTCAAGCACCACAAACTCCTATAGAGGATGGTTTGGAAATGGGATCAAGTTCACAACCAATTGTGGAACAAGAACCCATTACACAAGAACCTAGAAGGTTCGGTAGGGTACGTCAGAAGATTGAGAGATATGGATTTCTAATCACTGACAGTGACACTATTGAGTTAGTAGATCGTGAGGATCCTACTACCTACCGAGAAGCTATTAAGAGCCCAGACTCGAAAAATTGGCTTGAAGCCATGAAATCCGAGATGCAATCAATGTACGATAACCAGGTTTGGACCTTGGTTGATCCACCAGAAGGTGCTAAGGTAGTTGAATGCAAGTGGCTATTCAAACTCAAAGCTGATAAGACCTACAAAGGTAGACTAGTAGCAAAAGGTTTTCGACAAACTCATGGTGTAGACTATGACGAGACCTTTTCGCCTGTAGTCATTCTCAAATCCATTAGGATCTTGCTTGCCATAGCTGCATATCATGATTATGAGATATGGCAAATGGATGTCAAAACTGCTTTCCTCAACGGAAATTTACTTGAGGATGTGTATATGACACAGCCTGAAGGTTTTGTCAATCCCAAGCATCCTAAGAAGGTTTGCAAGCTTCAAAAATCCATTTATGGATTAAAGCAAGCATCCTGAAGTTGGAATTTTCGTTTTGATGAGGCAGTCAAAGAATTTGACTTCATCAAGAACGAAGATGAGCCTTGTTGTGTGTACAAGAAGGTTAGTGGGAGCATAGTAGTATTTCTGGTCCTATATGTGGACGACATCCTTCTCATTGGGAATGACATTCCAACATTGCAAAAGGTTAAGCAATGGTTGGGAAAATGTTTCTCAATGAAAGACTTAGGTGAAGCCGAGACAATACTTGGTATTCGAATCTATAGAGATAGATCGAATCGGCTCTTGGGACTAAGTCAAGAAAAGTACATAGACAAAGTACTAAAGCGTTTTAGTATGGGAGACTCAAAGAAAGGGTACATACCTTTGGCTCTGGGAGTTCCTTTGACTAAAGAACAGTGCCCTAAAACCAAAGAGGAAAGGGACAACATGAGTAGAATCCCATATGCATCTGCTATTGGATCTATCATGTACGCTATGTTATGTACTAGATTGGATGTTGCTCATGCACTGAGTATAACCAGTAGGTTTCAGCAAGACCCTGGTGAGAAGTACTGGTCTGCTGTAAAAGGGATTCTGAAGTACCTACGAAGGACTAAGGATCATTTCTTAGTGTATGGTGGTCAAGAAGAGCTCGTCATACAAGGTTATGCCGATGCTGCTTTTCAGACAAGCACTCAGGATTCTAGATCGCAATTTGGGTTTGTTTTTGTTTTGAATGGTGGTGCTGTTAGTTGGAGAAGCTCAAAGCAAGAAACCATTGCCGACTCAACTACTGAATCTGAGTATATTGTAGCAAGTGAGGCTGCAAAAGAGGCTGTTTGGATTAAAAATTTCATTACTGGATTAGGAGTGGTCCCAAGCATCCTAGATCCATTAAAAATTTTCTGTGACAACAACGGGGCCATAGCATAGGCCAAGGAGCCCCGGTCACACCAGAAATCCAAACACATACTCAAGAGGTACCACCTGATCAAAGAAATCATTGATCGTGGGGACGTCAAGGTTAGCAAGATAGCAAGTGAAGACAATGTAGCAGATCCTTTGACGAAACAATTGCGTCCAAATCTGTACGAAGCTCATTTGAGAGCATTCGATCTTAGGGCTATGCCTAATTGGGACTAGTGCTAGTGCGAGATTGTTAGTGTAAGTCCTAGCCCCAATACATTGTAATAAAACACTTAGTTAATAAAATAAGGCATTTGTTTTATCTTTTGTATTCCTGTGCATATCAATTGATAAAACTATACAAGAATGTCGTTTCGGTTTAAGTTATCATGTGTGAGGCATATGATTGTAAGACCTTGAAACAAATAAGACTTCATTCTAAACATCCCTAGTCAGTCATTGTTATGGGAATAACAATGAATTAAGACTAGTATGTTCTCTCTGATATTATGAGTTCTGTTTTACGAATCATTAGGACAAGAGTGTCAATCAGAGATCATAGATATATGTTAAAGAACATGGTATCTGGATACGATCCGCTCATGAGAACACTACATGGTATAAGTCATAAGTGTTTCTCATATGCAAGTTTTGTATCGGAGTTATTAGACCTGAAATCTCTATGAAACTCTTTATGAATTACTGTGTACTTTGACATACACCTAACATACTCGTAACATAGTGACAAGTACGGGTATGATTGGGTATGCATTGATTAATGTTAGAGAGCATGAGAGAAGTGAAGGGATTACCCCTCTCATTAAGAGAGAAAATATTATCGGCCACTTGATCAGTGAACTGAGAAGTGTATGGCCATACCGAGATGAAATAATGAGTAATCATTATTTATCTGAGAGTAGTTCAGTGTCACTGGAATATCAAGAAAGGAATTAATATATATAAGGATGACTAGTTCCATGCCTTATATTAATTCTGATATTTATGGGTAAGGGACTATGCAAAATTGCATTAGGTCAATAAATGCCATATGCATTTTCATTTAATTTGGAATGCTATAATATCTTGCTAGAGAATATATATAGCATTTGAATTAATTTATTAATTGATTGCCAACATTAAATGGGCCTATAGGATCGCACACAAAGCATTGGGTTTAAAATATTTAAATTGTGTATTGGGAATTAATTTGGACTTTTATTTAAAGTCAAATTAATGCATAAAATGGGTAAACAGATTTTTGCTTAAAACAGCTAGCTGTTTTAGGCAAATCTGTAAGGTGCGATTTTGCCTAAAACAGCTTGCTGTTTTAGGCAAATATGTTAAGCCACGATTTTGCCTAAAACAGCTAGCTGTTTTAGGCAAATCTGTGAAACAAGTTTTTTGCCTAAAACAGCAAATATGTTGAATTATCTTTTTGCCTAAAACAGCTTGTTGTTTTAGGCAAATCTGTTAACAGTTGGTCACGAGAGAAATTTATTGGCATGTGCTAGGTTTAATTTCAATTGATTAATTATCTATGTATAATTAAGTTAATTGAGTATTAAATCCTAATTTGTATTTAATCAAAATATAATACTTGAGAGGGAATTAAAGTAGCCAAAATTCAAACTAAAATGCTAGTAGAATTCGACAACTATCACCTTAAATAAGTAAGTTTGTTTTGATTAAATGACTAATGCCATTTGAATTTAAATTCTAATAGAATTTAAATTAAGATATATCTCTTAATTAGGAAGTGATGGAGGCTGAAATTAACACTTAATTTTCGGCACTCACACTTGGCCTAAATTAAGTGATATATATTAATGAATTAAATGAATAAAAACGTATGCCGTTTTGCTATTTTTCTCTCTTGGCCGAAATACTCAAGGGGAAAGAAATCTTTCTTGTTCTCTTGTGTTCTTGGGCTGAAACAGTAACCTAAAGGAAGAACAAGATCAGATCTTGTGGCTTCAAATCATTCCCATTGCCGAATACACAATCATAGAGCTAGCACTCTTGATTTTAAGCCATCTTTGCAAGTGTGTGTGTGAGAATAGAGGGAGTGGCGTAAAGGCTGTTCCTTGGCATTGGTGGTGAAGATCTAAGGTGGACATATCCTTCTTGGTTGCTAGTCATCATCAAAATCAAGTTTTAAAGACATCTAAAGTTGTAAGTTTAAAACTCTAAAATTGCATGTTTCGATTCTTGTCATGGAATTGTATGGCATGTATGAAAAAAATTTTCAATTTTCTGCTGTGCTATCATCACATTCATACCAAGAATAATGTGTAAGTCTATTGATAGAAGTTACATTCTGGTTTAGTTTTTCTTTAGCTTGTTCCATTTATGAAAAAGGGAATCATGCTTGACGAATTAATTTCACAGGGACCTTAGCAACAACTCTTTTGTGACCACTGAAGCTCCAACATGGTCTCTACCTTACCGTCACTGACCACATTGTAAGTTCTTGGTAGTTTAGAAATGAAACAACATAATAGAATATTGTTTGGTCTCATTCAAAATTTCCTTGATTTGTATGGTGTTCAGGGTTTTGGAACATGGGTCAATTGAAGGACCCTTACCATAAATTATCTTCAATCTCCAGCAGATACAGCAAGTGTGAGTCTCACCTTGAGCACATAATACGAATTAATCATTCATACAATAAATAATTCTGGGAAAGCGTAAACTTATAAGCTATTCATTTCCTTCTAAAACTTTTGTAGGTTATTGAAAAACAATAATTTCAGTGGCCAATTAGATATGGGCGAAGGCATTGGTCCACAACTTCAAATTGTTGATCTTTAGAACAATAATATTTCTTCTGTATCGAGTGACACTATATTTCATGAACTAGAGATGAGCCTTTGGGTAAAGTTAGGTCTGACACTATATTTCATTAAAATGGAAGTTGATAATGTAAAACATCATCAAAAGGACCAGGCATGTTGCTTATTTTCACATTTTTTTCATTGCCAGGAAATGCATAGTCTGATCTTTATTATGTTTTTTGCTTTTAGCTTCGGATTGAACAGAGAAAAGGGAGAGTTTTCGAGGGATGGAGTGAAGGGAAGATATACTTCCCTCCCACATACAAGTACTCTCACAATTCGGACCGATATGCTGGGGATGACCGGCACCCAAAGGAGAAGCGAAGAACCCCTGCATGGTAATCTCTCTTTTCTCATTCTTAATATTAAAAAAGAAGTAAAAAATCTTCTCTAGACAATTGTAGTAGGATAACTGCACTACAGGCAGAGGTCATTTGCTGTATAGTCTTCACTACAAGAAAATTAGCAAATAGCAACGGAAATTAGTAACCGAATTTGTTGAATTTCCGTTGCTAATAAAAACTAGCAACGAAAAATAGCAACGGAACATTCGATTGCAAATTTGACGGTTGGTATTTTTAGCAACCGAAATTATTTTTCATTGCTAAATTTAGCAACGGATTTAATTTCCGTTGCTATTTTTACCAACAGAATTAAAATTTCCGTTGTTATATTTAGCAACCGAATAAAAATTCTGTTGCTGTTTTTAGCAACCGAAATCAATTTTCGTTGCTATATTTAGCAACCGATATTAATTTCCGTTGCTAAATTCAGCCAGTATTATAAAAAAATTGCGACGGAATTATCATCTCTGTTCCATCACTAAATTATTGTTGATTTTTTACACAAAATTTATGCAAAAGCCTATATCTGCCAATTGAAATGAAAGTGCACCTGTAATCCAATCAACATTAAATCATTATACTCATCTTCAGCTTTCTCAAGCATTGCCCATCACTGCAATATTAATGGCTTGATTTATAAATGAATTGAATATAAATCAAAAACTTCCTAAAAATTACTATGCATGCTTCAAAACTAAAAGAAATCACAGTACGTGTTCTAATAAACTAAAAGAAATCACAATATCTGGCATTGAAATTGTTGAATACTGTGGGTATATAATACTGTCAATAACAAATAGAAAATTATTAGAGAGTAATTAAATCCCTTAAGATTTAACCTACTAAATTGTATAAACCTAGAAAAAGATAGAAACCCAGTAATGTATTTTGAAATTAAAATATGAAAAAGCAATCCACTGAAATAGCTCTTTTTCTCAATTCAAGATGTGCATAGGACTCTTTAGAAAAACCAAAATTTCTTGCCTAAAGAGGACTCCAAACAAATAGCAAGGAAAAAATGGGGGAAGAACAAAGAAGTATACACCAATATTGTACAAAAAGATCAAGAAAGAGCTACATTGCTATATGTCACCTCCATTTATCATCTAAATATCCATGTGTAAGTAGGTAATTCTGGTAACTTTACTCATTGTACCTTTCCAAGATCATTCCAAAAGCTGCCCAACATAAAACTTGACCCAAGAACCCACGTGCCATAAAAATACAAGTTTTCAAAATTTTGCTAAACAAAAGTTTTGCAATTAATAAGACAATGATAGCATTTTCTATAGAGATTTCAAAATTTCAACGACTCACAATAACAAATAAAAAATTCACAAAAAAAAATGTTAACCTAAATGTAATAACATACTCATCTAAAATTTCACATTCATCAATTGCTAATAACCAGTCAGTAATTTACAATCTAAAGAAATTTACAGTTAACAAGTTTATCTTGAATACAAAAGCTTTTGGAATTACTGCACAATCTAAACTAGTATATTACTTTTACTAATATAATAGTCAAAGATGGTTTTTCATAAATTATTTTAGAAAGAACCTGCAGCAGCCAAGAAATTCAAAGCAAGTATATATATATATACACACACACATACTTTACTCATTGTACCAATCAAAGATGAAACTTTATTTAAAGTCGGCCTAATAAAAGAGATTGAAAAGAATTATTCAATCATGGATATCTACATTCCCACGTCAATGAAGAAGCGAGCTTGTTTCACAAGCAAAATAATGTAAATATAAAAAAAATAATGTATTAAGATATTTTTCTATCCTATTAAAACATGATATATTTGATGCATAATGATTCTTTAATTGATAAATATGGCATTCAAATATATATATATATATATATATATATATATATATATATATAGGCTAAAGTTTAGTATCTATTAGCTTATTCCAGTTTTATCACTTATAGGTATACCATCAATTTTGTTGGTATTAATATATAATCAATTGTGCATATTGGGATTTCTCTGGTTTGTAGCTATGCTTGCTGTTGGTGTATAACTCGGGCCTGTGTTTGTTATGTGGGGCTGCTGTAACTATTGGAATCTTGGGCTCCTCTTGTATTTTATTTTTACTTTCCTATTATCAATATATTCCTTGGCTTATAAAAGAACATATTAGGGATAATGACATATTTTTTTATGAATTATTTGAAATGACGCAATCAATCACATAATGTACAAAATGGTTGAATTAAGATGTGAATAAATTGCTTATTTTGGTTCGGCAATTGCTTGTAGTAAGCTTTTCCATTCTTTAACATCCCTTGCAATTGAGGCAGCTTTGATGTCATCCTCTTTTGATTTTTGAGTGACTAACTGTTTGTGATTGGAGCAAATGAAAGAGAGATACTAAACCTTTATTAATATGTTGATTAATTCTTAGTTAAACTAGTGGCGACAAAGAAGGGCTGATGACTAATTCTCTAACTGTTCTGCTTTAACTCTGCGCTTCAATTCCTAAATTCACTCAAAAGCAGTAGGAAAATAATACTATGTAGGAAAATAATACTATGTCGTTCCTCACCGTTTGTAATTTATCCATCCTATTAAAACATTCCAATTCATTTATTTCACGCCATTAACATTGAATAATTATATGGACATTCCAATTCATTTATTTCACTTTTCACATAATGTCGTTCCTCACCGTTTGTTTCCCGAGAAAAAAAAAACAAGAGATATTAAAGGCATAATTTTCTCTTATCCTCAACACTCGCAAATTTTCCAAAAACAGGAAAATATTCGCCAGCAAAGAAAAACAGTGATCAAGAACTGAAATAAAGAGACAAATAATATTAAAGAAAAAGGAAGTAAAACCTGGATGCTAATTCATTTTTTCTTTTCAGCCTCAGATCGTTTGACGAGATCAGCTACCATACGGAATCTCCGGCGAGGCTCTTCATATCCTGAAATATCCTCAATTTTGTACCTATTGATGAGAAAAAAAGCACAGAGAGAAATTAGAATAATGAATTGAGGAGAATAACCACAGCCAAAAAAAATAAAAATAGGGATTAAAGTGGAGCGCCAACCTTTATTTACTGGATTATAGGCAACAAAATGTCTCTATCACCATCAAAGGCAGAGCTTCTTAGTAGCAGTGCCCATCTGTAAAAGAAGGGACCAAACAATGCATACTATGAACTTTGGAGATCTAACCTTAAACTGAGGAAACAGCCCAAAGTCTGAGTTTGGAGCAGTTGCACTAAATACCAAGAATTTTGTCCCAAAGTAGATTCTGCACATTCGAACATGATAAACAAAAACCATAATAAAGGTCAGATTATGCATTTCCTGGCAATGAAAAAAATGTGAAAATAAGCAACATGCCTGGTCGTTTTCCAACAATGCTCTCCAATTGCGCATCTCTACAAGAGCTTTTGATCACCAAGCCAAATAATTCGATAATTTAGATCACCAAGCCAAATAATTCGACCGCATCAATATAAAGAAGTTTAGAATGATTCACTGTACATACCCAAAAACATAAATGTCAGCAGTAGAAGAGGTGTCAAGCCAATCTTCAAGATTCAAATAATTTGGAGGTGTTCAAATCTAGATTATAAGTTATGCTTGAATTTAGATCCAACTAAATTGTAAAATATGTTTCCAATTTCACATGTAGGTCTATTTGTGGTCATTTATTATAATGAATTGGACAGAAATTCAACTAAAATTCAATTATAACTAGTCATACTCCATATACTCTCAGCCAAGAGAATGTTCCACTATCAATGCAATCAATCATCTTATCAAATAGTAAGTTCCCTTTCTTCAAGCTTCTTGCTTAAAGTGCAGCACTGACAGAACCAACAAGCTAAAGAGTTGCTAAAGCCTTCAGGACAAAACAAAGGAATAACCATCTACAACAAAACAACAGCTACTGGAAACAAGCAACAAATACAACTAACTAGGCCAAAATAAAACCAACCAAAAAAGTAGAATGCCTAGCCCAAATGAAATTCAATAGCGAATATGTCTTAAGTTTTCGGTAGGTTTTAATTTAATAGAAAAATTCACTAGCGAATATGTTTCATTAAAATTCACAAATGAAATAATTCATGAAAAAAATAATGTGTGCACACCCAAATGGGAAAACATTTACGTTTAGAGAATCATAAACTGCAAATGATAAAAATTATTGAATAAAATAATAAGACTATAATTATACAAGGATTATGAATTTAAAATCCAATAATGGGAGCGTTCAAACTGATAAATTCAACAGCAATGAAAAAGTCAGAAATTAAAATTCATCTATAACAATCAAAAGTAAGAAACACATGTCAGGATAGGCAGATAAAACCAAATAGCAATAACAACATTTACTGAGTAAAAGATAATGATAAACACTAAAAAGAATAACGATTTGGATGTAAATGGAAAATAAACAATGAAATGGGTAACCTGCATTAAACAATCTGAGAAGAGCCGAGCAGTCAATGAACAATCAAAAGTAGGAAACCAGATGGAGCAACTTTCATCATGAGATACTTGGGTCAATGCTACTGCATCTAATTCTCCGGAAAGGAACAAAAGCAAATGGAGCATTAATCAGAACACGTTGACGCTGATGATGTTATATAAGATTTTGAGTGGCTGCTGGATCTTCCCCTCAAAAAGTCTATTCACAACGGGCTTAAGATAATCATTTTGAAAATCCTGTAATTATAAACCATTGAAAATGATTTTTACCCGTAGGAATCAGCACTTCTGTCAATCATTACATAAACAAAATCTTATATAACATCATCAAAAAAATTAAAATAAATAAAAGTACCGAAAAATAGCCCGTTTGTGGCGAGTGGCAGCAAGTCGACGCTGTCTGTGAGGGAGGAGATGAGTTTGCCTTCGATTTCTTTGTTAGAGAGAGAGAGAGAGAGAGAGGGGCGGCAGTGTCTATAAGGGAGGAGATGAGGCTAATGTAGGGTTTTTCCATTTTATAGTTCTGACAAATGTGAAAATTACTTAAATGCCCCTAATTTAGCAACGGAATAATTATTCCGTTGCTATTTTTGCAACCGAAAATAATTCGGTTGCTATTTTTCATTGAAAGTGAAATACGGAATTAGAATTAGCAATGGAATTTAATTTCCGTTTCTATTTTAGCAACCGAAATAAAATTCCATTGCTATTTAGCAACGAAATTTTATTTCGGTTGCTAAAATAGCAACGAAAATTACATTCCGTTGCTATTTTTCGTCCCAAATTTTATCCGCCATTTGTTGCCGCCTTAATTAGCAACGGAATACTAATTTCGTTGCTAAATAATGGCGCCAAAAATTCCCTCCACTTTTAGCAACGGAAGCTAACCAAATATTTTTCCGTTGCTAAATTTATAAAGTTTAACTAATTTTAGCAACGAAAAATATTTTCCGTTGCTAAATAGCAACAGAATTGTTTTTCTGTTGCTAATTTAGCAACAGAATCAATTCCGTTGCTATTTTCAGATTTTATTGTAGCTTCGCATCAGTGTTTTCTTTTTATTGCTAGCATGGCCTTGTGATTCAACTGATAATATGCTTTTGTTTATCATGTTCCAATGTACAGAATCTACTTAGGACAAAATTCTTGGTATTTAGTGCAACTGATCCAAACTCAGACTTTGGGTTGTTTCCTCAGTAAGGTAAATGATCATTTTATATGCTTCTTTTGATTATATTATTTCATCCAACCAACTGAACTAGTGGACTGTATGCAACATGTCCAAATGCTCCCAAAGCTATATACGGTTATATCTTTTAAGTCGAATCGATGCAAAAACTTTTTCATCCTCAAAATATATATAGGTGGACAAGTTGAGTTGCTCTGGAAAAAGAAAATAGAAATACACATTTTCTTAAAGCATAGTTAATCATGGCTTCCTTCCTATTAAAGTTTTTGGTTAAAAAGATTTCATGCTCACTCCAACATGTATGTATTGTTTGGTCCCTTCTTTTATAGATGGCTACTACTACTAAGAAGCTCTACCTTTGATGGTGATAGAGACTTTTTTTTTCTCGGGAAACAAATAGTGAGGAACGACATTATGTGAAAAGTGAAATAAATGAATTGGAATGTCCATATAACTATTCAATGTCAATGGTGTTATTGTTAACATAATTTGCATGTTAGGGGGAGATAACTTTTTTGCTTTCTGATATTTGTCTTTTTCGTCTCTTAGTTGGATCTAAAATAAGCTCGCTTCCCTTCATTGATGTGGGAATGTAGATATCCATGATTGAATAATTCTTTTCATCTCTTTTAGTAGGCTGACTTTAAATAAAGATTCATATCTTTGATTGGTACAATGAGTAAAGTGCGCGGGCGTGTGTGTGTATATATATATATATATATATATATATATATATATATATATATATATATATATATATATATATATATATATATATTTGCTTTGAATTTCTTGGCTATATATATATATATATATTACTAATCAACATTGATGCAGCAGCCAAGAAATTCAAAGCAATATACATATATATATATTCCTAATCAACATTGATGCAGCAGCCAAGAAATTCAAAGCAATATATATATATATATATATATATATATATATATATATATATATATATATATATATATATATATATATATATATATATATATATATATATATATATATATATATATTTGCTTTGAATTTCTTGGCTGCTGCATCAATGTTGATTAGTAATATATATATATATATATATATATTCAATTTCTTGGCTTCTGCAGGTTCTTTCTATTAAATATATTTTCTTGTAAAATAATTTATGAAAAACCATCTTTGACTATTATATTAGTAATAGTAATATACTAGTTTAGATTATGCAGTAATTCTAGAAGCTTTTGTATTCAAGATAACTTGATAACTGTAAATTTCTTTAGATTGTAAATTACTGACTGGTTATTAGCAGTTGATGAATGTGAAATTTTAGATGAGTATGCTATTACATTCAGGTTAACATTTTTTTGTGATTTTTTAATTGTTATTATGAGCTATTGAATTTTTGAAATCTCTATAGAAAATGCTATCATTGTCTTATTAACTGCAAAACTTTTGTTTAGCAAAATTTTGAAAACTTGTGTTTGTATGGCACGTGGGTTCTTGGGTCAAGTTTTGTGTTGGGCAGCTTTTGGAATGATCTTGGAAAGGTACAATGTGTAAAGTTACCAGAATTACCTACTTACACATGGATATTTCGATGATAAATGGAGGTGACATATAGCAATGTAGCTCTTCCTTGGTCTTTTTATACAATGTTGGTGTATACTTCTCTGTTTTTCCCCCATTTTTTCATTGCTAAGTTTGGAGTCCTCTTTAGGCAAGAAATTTTGGTTTTTTTTTTTAAAGAGTCCTATGCACATCTTGAATTGTGAAGTAGAGCTATTTTAGTGGATTGTTTATTCATATTTTAATTTCAAAATACATTACTAGGTTTCACTCTTTTTCTAGGTTTATACAATTTAATAGGTTAAATCTTAAGGAATTTAATTACTCTCTAATAATTTTCTATTTGTTCTTGACAGGATTATAAATCCACAGTATTCGACAATTTCAGTGCCAGGTATTGTGATTTCTTTTAGTTTATTAGAACACATTGTGATTTCTTTTAGTTTTGAAGCATGCATAGTGAATTTTAGGAAGTTTTTTATTTAGATTCAATTCATTTATAAATCAAGCCATTAATACTGCAGTGATTGGCAATGTTTGATAAAACTGAAGATGAGTATAATGATTTTATGTTTATTGAATTGCAGGTGCACTTTTATTTCAATTGGCATATATAGGCTTTTGCATAAATTTTGTGTAAACAATCAACAATAATTTAGTGACGGAATAGCGACGATAATTTTGTCGTAATGTTTTTTATAATACTGGCTCAATTTAGCAATGAAAATTGATTTCGGTTGCTAAAATTAGTAACGGAATTTTTATTCAGTTGCTAATTATAGCAACGAAAATTTTAATTCGGTTGGTAATTATAGCAACGGAATTAAATTCGT
Source organism: Excoecaria agallocha (assembly GCA_037975025.1). Taxonomy (NCBI): domain Eukaryota; kingdom Viridiplantae; phylum Streptophyta; class Magnoliopsida; order Malpighiales; family Euphorbiaceae; genus Excoecaria; species Excoecaria agallocha. Next base: position 23,679,174 of record CM075813.1, on the reverse strand, counting down.
TGCTAAATTTAGCAACGAAAAACAATTTCCATTGCTAAAAATACCAACCGTCAAATTTGCAATCAAATGTTTCGTTGCTATTTTCCATTGCTAATTTTTATTAGTAACGAAAATTCAATAAATTCGGTTGCTAATTTCCGTTGTTATTTGCTAATTTTCTTGTAGTGTAATTGAGTGAAGGAATTAAGAAATAACAAACCTATAATGAAATTAAGCTCAATCGAGAGTCAATACAGTAAGAAAATGAGAGTTCAAGTTTCCCTTAACAAAAGAAGAAAATGACTCACTGTTCATTATTGAAAAGGAACAATAGAATGATAAACCAAATATTATACTCATAAGATAACTCTGACTTGATCTTTAGCTTTTGTAAAAATAGAAGAAGAATAACCTTGAGAAAACCTTAGGAGAATAAAACTAACCTAAAGAATTAAACTTGAATGAATAAAACTAAGTCCAAGATGAAAGAAATATGTCTAACTAATGATATCTCCTATAGAAACACTTAAAAACCTAAATAAATAAAATTCTAACCACCACTAGGAGTCATGAGCTGTTAAAAAGCTTCATCCTTTCACACAATCTATCAAATTGATCAGGTAGGACCAAAAAGTGACCCAAACGAGTCATATGAATCCGCCTCCCATATTCAAAGTGATCCAGTGGGACCACCGGGCTGTCCCAGCCAGATCATATAAATCTAAACTGAATGAAATAAGCTTTAACTGATCCGATTGAGCCAAAGGACTATCCCAATCAGGTTGATTTCCAATTTTAGTCTTTTAAAACTACAAAATGAACGAAAATGAACTTTAAACTCTGGATTTTTCAAAACACATTAAATTTAAACATAAACCACCTAAATTAATAATAAATGAACAACAAAACACACTTAAAAACACATTAAAACATAAGTATAATTTGTGAATATCAAATCATAATAGAAAAATTTCAAAATAGTGTATGATCTAATTCTACCTATATTTTTTCTAGTAAATTTTCAAAAATAGGGCAGTAAATTTGCTCATGGAAATCACTAAGGAGCAACTTGTGTTAATTTAGGCTTATCTTTTAATTTATAAGTCAAAAATTGCATGATTCCTAATTTATTGGAAACTTAAGACATAGTCAAATAATTGTCTAGAATATTACTTTGCCTAAAAATGTCATTTACCTATTGAAATATATTGTGCCAAAGTGATCCTGAAAAATTGTCCAGAATCTAGGCACTCTAGCCTATTTCACGACTGGCAGGAATACGTTGATAGCTGTGATGGTAAACCTGATAGCTATCGATTTTGTTTTTATAACTCAAAATTTACCCTTAATGACCCTCACAATTGTCACATGAATCCTGACAAAGGTATCCAAATTTGCCCAAAATGCAAGTTTTTCTCACCGAACTGGTACCAAAATCCATTTGGATTTTGTTGGATGCAAATGAAACTTTGTGAACACATATATAAAGTTATAACATGACTTAATATACTTGAAAATATAAAAATGTAATAATATATGAATATGCATAAAATATACACACAATAAATTACATGTATATGTTATATATTTAGTTAATTGTTGTGTTTTTAAGTGTATCTCGTGTATGTATGAACATGTAAATGAATTATATATATATATATATGAATAAGCATACCCAATGCTATCATGATAATACGACATTGTATTAAAATATGAAAATGCACAGGGTACAATATGGTGATTTGCATGTCTCTAATGGATTTTTATACAACTATTGTAATTATACGCTTATGTCATACGTATATGAACATGCATACAAATTATATATGAACATGGTTGAAAATTAAATATGAATTAACATGTATATGAAATGTATGAATATAAATATATATGTATATAGATATTATCTCGGTGATGAAATACATAATGGATAGAGTATAGTTAAAGTATTTATATGCAAATGAAAAGGTTTATGCCTTTGTATAAATTTACAAGTATATGATATGTATGCATAAATATGCATTATGATCATTAACCGGTGTCCAGCAAGTATACTAAATCAGCTACTAATATAGAAAAATATAAATTAAAATCCCAAATATCAAACCCAAAGGAATTATGCAAGTGTAAAATATTTTAAATTTTTAAAATAAAAATTTGTATACAAAGGAAGAAAGAAATCCCAAAGTTATAATGATGAAGAGCTAACCAAACTAAAATAGAAACATAAACAACTAAATAAATAAAACTAATGCAATTGAACATAAACTGAAGAAATTAAACTTGGAATTTAAACAAAACAAGTAATGAAAACTGGCAAATTCAATGGTAAAATAGACTTTTGCTAAAGGACTTTCCACCTTAATTTCTAATGCATATAACTTATAAAGATAATACAAGTGATATTTGAAAAATGGTAATAAATTCAAAAAACTTACTCATAATTTCTTTCTAAGCATCAAATTTGCTTACTAGGAACAATTCAATAATTCAAGAGATCTCACTTCAATCTATTCTTAATTTATCTTCTCCTAGCCTTAAATCACTTAAAGTTAACACACAATTATCTCATATTCTAAAAAATAACCATGCATCAAATTAAATAAATTAAACTATGAACATGCATATCCGAAGTCAATATTGCTTTTGATCATCAACTATTATCTCATTACATCAACAATCAAACCAAATATAACTTAAGATAAGGAATTGCTCAAAAATTAAGAAATAGTCATCTTGCATTCAATTAAATATCAAATAAAGTCATTACATAAAGAAATATGAGGATTTAAGTTCCCTCAGCAAAAGCCAAAGAAACTACTCACTTATTCTCATTAAAACTAAAAAAAAAATAAGAGAAATATGATGCACATAAAACCCTTCAAATGCTCTTGAAGTCTTCTCAGATTTCTTCAATCATAGCCTCTAAATTCTTAGTAAAACTAAGATAAAAACTAAATAAAATTGTAATTCAAAAAAGTCCTCATCTCCGATGTTCTTTTGGTCTCTTAAATAGCTTGAAAAGAAGAAGTTTTATGGCCTTAAATTTCTTATTTAAGCAATAAAGGAGAATTTCATTGTATGTTGGACTCTCTAGCTCGATAAAGTGCCAAATCCACTCCACCGAGTGGCCTTATGCTAAACTTCCTCTTTAGGTGGCTCGATAGAGTGAAATCTCACTCCATTGAGTGCCTTAATGCTGCCATAATTCTCCCTCTAGCCTCACTCGGTAGAGTGAGATATTACTCCATTGAGTGGCTAGTCCCTGTACTTTACAAACAACTTTTTGACTCCTTTAAAGCTTTTAAATGCTGAATTCTTCACTTTCATCTTTGTACTTTCTTCTTTTCTTCAATTAAACCCCTAAAAACACCAAATCAAATAATTAACTCATAAAACACCTATTTATAAACTTAAATGCTAATTTAACTAAATTAGCACTTAATTAACATAATAAACACCCTAAGCACACACTAATAATATAGTATAATTCACACTTATCAAATATCCCACACCTAATCTTTGCTCGCTCCCTAGTAAATTTGGACAAACCAAATTCTTAGAATACTCGAACTCTAACTCAGAATTATGCAATTCAAAACTAATTCAACAATTAACAAGAGCACTTAATAAAATTTTAGCTAGAATAAACTCAAACAAAAAAAAAATCGGTTTCCATGTGTGTGCACATGACCAAAATAATTTAAGTACTTTTCAAAATCAAAACACCAATGCATCTTATAACTAAGCTCTAGAATTAATTTACCCTAAGTGTACAAATGGTTTCGTGCTTGTAACTCTAGAAATACCATAGGACTCTCCTTTAGCACCGAAATCCAAATGTCATCTCCTCTAACCAACTCAAAATAAAGCTTAAAATCACTTAGATCTTTATGGGTTGTAATGGGATCAAGGTGACAGTTATCAAAGAATGGATAATAGATAATCAAAAAGAACAACCACTCTAAACCTGAATAGATTCATTCTCTAACAAGTTTAATTACTAAACACAACTCCCATTGCCAAGTATATTTTCTCAATCCCTTTAAAAATTAAACAAATTTAATCAAAAGAAAAAAAGGCTTGATTCCTTTTAATTTTTGCTCCATTTGACAACTTTTGAAAAGTCAAAATTTTTTTCCTTGTAAATACCCCACACTCAAGAATTTTGCCATATATGCTAGCTTGATTTCAACATTTATTTCTTTTTTCTTTATCTTTTTCTTTTCATACTAGCTTCATTTCTTGGCAATACAATGATAATAAAGGTGATTACAATGTCAATTTTTCACTATTTACTTAACTTCATCCATAAACCTTGACAATAATACCAAATAACTCTTTACACTCTTTAATTTTCCAATAAAAATTGATCTATCATATTCTAAAGTGGTCAATTCTAGAAGAAAAGATAAAAGCTTTTAAGGCTACATGGTAAAATAAATAAGTGTAATCAGAAAGATAAATATAACATGCTTTAAGCATGCTTATTAAGTTCAAATTGGCTAACAAAGGTCAATTATATCAAAAAGGTAGGAAAACAATCTTAATATGATTCAATAAGAAAAAATTACCTAGATCACTTTTTAAGTTATTTGAGTTGTTTCCATGCTTCGAAGGATGATGAAAAAGGTTTTAGTATCCTAAAATTCCTTACTCAACTATTTCAATGCACTAGTTTGAATCGTATTTAAAAACTGGTCTTTCATGCTCAAAATGTGAAAACTAATAATTATAAAACAAATTGAGTAGTATACTAGCATAAAATTTCATCAAACAACCTACTTGTCTTAATGCTAAACAACAGTCTTAACTAATGCATATTCTAAGTTTAAGTTCAATTTGTTTAACTTTTGAGAAAAATCGGGGAAAACTAAGCTTTATGTAAGTTAAGTGACAGCTTTAAACTGACTAATTATTGGTGTACCCTTGAAATAAGATAACAAACTAACTAATAAAACTAACAACATTTAGTAGCATAAGATCACTTAAAACACAAAGTTGTTCCTAAAGTTATTCTTACAGATAAAATAGTAAAAACTACAAACGAAAATAAACGAAAGCAAATACAAAAAAAAAACTAAGCAGAAGTGTTTTCACAAATAGAAAGGGGAGAATTATATTCTACTTCCTGAATATAAGCAAAATTAAGCTTAGAGAAGCTCTAGCCCCCTTTAAAAAGTTTGTTAGCCTCAGCAAACTGGAACTCCCTTCATTCGGATGGTGGAAGCGGTGGTGGTGGATAAAGTTTCCAAACATTGGTGACAAATTGCTTGAGATTCTGCTTCACTGCATTAATACTATCCTACATATTATCTAACCAACCATTTACTTGATTCATAAAAGTAAACATTTGTGCTGAGGGTTTTGGTGGTGCAGCTGGTTCATGAGCAGCATGAACATATTCTACCTCTCTGTTTTTACCAATGGTTACTAGACTCAAGTATTCCTCTCTATCAGATCAATGACGACATGGTTGCTTGACTAGTTTCTTTATTTGAGCCAACATCTAATAGTCAATAAAGATTGCTTTGCCTAGAGAACCCCTCAAGTCCATATGTCCCACGGCTTTAGCCATAATTGTTGCAACCCACCCTAGAGATGTCATTTCAACTGTATTCTTCATTTTTTGCAATTCTTATATTTTTTGGCATAAAAAGACCTCACTATTAATCCGTATACCTTTAATCATGCAACGTAACAACATGCATTCCTCAATATTAATTGCACTTGGGCTGCTAAGGCAACTAAAAAAGGTAAGGGATAAAAATCGATGAAGAATGAGAAATGCATGATTGCCTAGAGTACGAGCCTTAAACTTACTTGATTTATAGGGTAGAGGATTAATGGGATCTCTAATAAATTCCCAATTGTCCTATGGGGAGGCATTGAATATGTAATGCCTATGAATCGCTAATCTCATAAATAGTACTATTTGGGGCCCACCGGATCAATAAAAGGTTTTCTTCACCATTGAGAAGTACTATTTATAAAGAGTTTGATGGTATAATTTGGACTGAAATTAAGATCAAATAGGCTTTCAAAAATGAAAAATAAAATAAATAACGGGACAGATAGAGTTGATTGAAAACTTTAACTGACTTGAAAATATTTCACGGACTTCATAAAATTATTTTGATTGCACCGAGTCACTAGAAATTATGTATATGAATTTTTGGAAGGATAAAATGAATTTTTTAAAGATTTTAAAAATTCAGCTTTCGAACTGGTAAAATGTGCATTAGGGATAAATTTTATATCGAAATGATCTCGGATTGATCCAAAATTTTAAATATAGACTAAGCAATACTTTTAAGAATTTTAGATTTAATTTTTAACAAAAATTAACAAGTAAAAGTGTTTTGGCCAATTTAGGAGTGATAAATGGCATTGGATCCACTTAGGACTTAATTAATTTTTTCCTAAGGTGGGTAAGCCATAGTAAATATAAAAAAATTGACTTTTAATTGTTGAATTAGTTAGTTCTTCTTCTTCTTCTTCTTCTTCTTCTTCTTCTTCTTCTTCTTCTTCTTACTGTCTTGGCCTTCTCTTCTTCTTCTTCCTTCATTTTCTTTAATCTTTCAAGCTTTAATCTTTAGGTTTTTACCCCTAATTTCAACCAATTCACTAAAAATTACTTCTTCTCCATCTTTGGTTACCTATAGTGGTGCAAGAAGCTAGAAATAACCCATTTCATCAAGTGGGTATTTTGGTAAGTTTAGGAAAATTGAATTTTTCTTGATAATTTAGTTATTTAAGTGTTGATTTTAAGTTGGTATGAATTATTTGGACTAAATTTTAACTTAATTCATGGTGAATTTTGGACATAAAAATTCTGCCAATAGAGAATCAAGGTGAGAGAAGCCAACCAAATCAAAGATAAGGGTAAAAGCAAGATTATTGAGTGATTTAGAGTGAGATTTTGTAAGTGAATCACTCTAAACTCTTTAATTTCATATATGTTGTATATAATTAGGAAAGCTAGGTTAATTATGGATTAAATGTGAAATTGAGCTTAGAATTGAGAAATTTAAGGTTGAATTAATTGAATTATGGTATTTAATTAAAATTTAGACATGCCTAATGTAAAAGAAAAATTCCGCCACCATTGAAAAATTAAGGACCAAATATAATTTTGCATATTAAATTGAAATAATTGAAAAATATGTGGTTATATGATCATTGTGATTAAATTGAGAAAAATACAATATAAAAGAAAAATTGGCATAATGTAACTGAATAGGGATGTTATGCTGTGGTCTGAATCAAGATGATCCTATATAGTAGGCTAAAAATAGTCTACTTTTACTGTTTATTATTCATTGTTTATCATATTACTGAACTGAATTATTTATAATGTTCATTATAGTGGGCTTATGGGATCTACATCTTGTGTGTCTAGTTTATGAATTTCTACTAAATCGTACTAAGGGCATATTGATAAAAGAATAAAAATGAAATAAATGGATGAAAAAGGAAAGATGAAGGATAAAAAGGTAATTTAGCTAATATAGAGACTAAATGGTAATTTTACGCTTAAATGGTGAACCAAAGGAATTAAATGATTAATGTAATGGCATTTCTGTAAATAAAGTGAAAGTAAAGGGTATGACTGTAATTTATCATAAACATATTAAAGATAAGGAAAAATAAATGAAATTATAATAGTAAGAAATGACTTAATGAGTGAATAATTGTGTATGGACCGAATGGCTTTAACTAAAGAAATTGTATGATAATTGGTATCTGTGAATGATGAAATTGATTCTAATATAAACTAATTCGGATACAAATTGATTTTGATATAGAATGATTTTGATAATGTATATTGATTATTACTGTAATACCATAAATTGGTAATGATGCATCTATATAAGTTGTATTATATTGTAATGGTAGTTTGCCCTTAGTATTAGATGTGAAATCAGGAATTAGAATGTATATGGCTAGCCATAAGGACATTATAGTAAATGTGGTAGCAAGTTATGGTGACTTGCATAGTGGTGACCTTGATATGGTTCCACGACTGTATTGGAGTGTTTGGGAAAAAAAGAAAAAGAAAAAAAAAAGAATATGTGTGTAATTGATAATACTAGAGTACTGGGATCCACATGGTAAATCGTTTCTCTCATCATATTCAATGATATATTTCCATGGTATACAAAGGGCAAAGGTGTAAAATACTAAAATGTAAGAAAAAAGTATAAAAGAATTGGAAAACAAATAAAATTAGGGAAAAAGTGCATTTTTGAAACTTTAGGGACTAAAGTAAAAACTTACCCCTATAGTGTGGAACAAAAATAAAAAGTGATGAAATATGATAATAAAACTTGAAAAGGCATAATTGAGAATGAATTTTTCAAATAGGGGTAAAATAGTAATTTTATCGATAAAAGTAAAATTTGGGATTTATTTGAAATTTTTTTGTAAAAAGTAATTATAATGGAATTAAACGAAGAAATGGAAATAATAAAATATAATTATGAATAATATATAAAATAAATCGCAATGAAATTTTGAGGTTTAAATTTTTATGTTCACCACTAAGTACTCTAGTACTCAGCGTGTGGTTTTGTGATACACGCATGGCACATAGATTGAGCTTGAGCTGGAGAGAAATCAATGAAAGAGAAATCCAACATTTTATATTTTTCTTTGGTTGTCATGTATATAAGTATGATACTGAGTAGGATGGACATGAATAATTTTCATCACTGTATATATTTTTGAAATAGATTGAATTTGAGTATATCTTATACTATAAAGCAGTTTTGACGAGATTAAACGAAGAATTTATGCTGTATGTATATACATATATAATTATCATAGTGGCTATTGTACTATAATGGTTGATCTTGCAGAGTTTCTATATATTGTTGGAGGTTGGATTGGATGTGTGCTTATTTGGAAGTATTTTTGTAACAATTGCAGGAAGGTAGAATTTGAATTTCAGCCGTTATGTTACTTCAATTTTTGCAAATTTAATAATAATTTATGAATTGTCTATTTCTTTACTGTCTTCTGAATCTACCAAAGGAGAACATGTTGCAAGATCAGCTTCTGTTGCAACATGATTTTTCTAAAGCTAGAGGCTCTCGACTCTTCTTTGCCTAAGCCAATCATGATTTTTCTTCTTTAAATTTAAAGTTGCTAATCTATTTCAACTTTAAAAGATGTGAAGATATTTGTCCTTTTAATTGCTAATTAATCTTCTATAGTTTTTAATTTCTTCGAAAAGTACATTTTGATCCATTAAAAAAAATTCTTATTATTTGATTAATCTCGATTCTCGAATTTTCTAGACTCCTTATATATAACTTTTGGCCTCCCAATTCTCTATATAAATCTAATTGAGAAAAAAAAAGTGCCCAACTAATATATTTTGTATAAAAGAAATGGAAGAAACTCATTAGGTGTTTTGACTAAAGGAAATTTTGAAAAAAATTCGTTGGATAAAGATTTAATGGATTGAATAGTAAAATAAATCAATTTTGAATTGATCTAGTGGATATTACATTGGATTTGATTTGGTTGAAAAATAAAATGGATCAGTTTTGAATTAATACTGTGGATATTTATTTTGATTGGATTTAAATTAATGTTTTTGGATAAATTTGGATGAAATTTTAGATTTAAATCAATTTTGCTAGCTTTAGATCTAATTTAGAATAATAAATATTTGTTTCCAAATTGCACTTCATTTTAGTCAAATAAATTTATAGTCGAATTAGCTTCTTTTTTTGTCTTAAAAGAAAAATATAATTTAGAAGTTCCACTTGGGATGATCACGGGGCAGAGATTCCTCGGCCCCGGCGGGGACGGGGGCGGGGGAAAAAATTTTCCGTTCTAGAATCGGGGGTGGGGACGGGGAATGGGGTATCCGCCCTGTGGGGATCCTCGCCCCGCAATTTTTTTTATTTTAAAATATAATATTTTATAAATAATTAAAATTAAAATATAACTTAATTTTATAATTATTAAAAAGTTTTAAATTATACTTAATTTTAAATTATTATTGATTTTAAATTTTTTATTTATTAAATATTATATTTTAATTTTAATTATTTATAAAATAATATATTTTAAAATTAAAAAAAAAGGGAGGACGGGGATCCCCGCGGGGCGGGGACGGGGGAAATTCTCTCTCCGAAATTGGTGGAGGGGGCGGGGCGGAGAATTCCCGCCACTAGCGGGGGAGTGACTGGGGGAGAATTCCCGGCTCCGCCCCGCCCTATGATCACCCCTGTATTCCACCATATAAAATTTATTTGAATTATTAAAAGTATCTCGAAAATTCAACTTCAAATTCACGAAACCCATTAATTACTGGATTATATCAAATTAATACCTTATTATTTTATTTTATAATAAAAATCCCAATCAAAGCTGTAGAATTTGATTCTTCTTTAAATATTTGTAGTTTTTTTTAGAATATTTGTAGTTGAATTATTCGAGAAAGATCCAATCCTGATTAGGGATGATTATAGGGCGGGAAATCCCCGTTTCCGTTCCCGGTGGAGAACCGCCCCAAATAGGGTGAAAAATTCCGAAAAATTTTTCCGTGGAGATGGGGAAGGAAGAAAAGTATTTCCGACTTAAAATTTGGGACAGGGACGGGGATTGTGGTTTCCGTCCCGAAATTTCTCCGCCTCCGAAATTTAATTACTAAATTTAATTATATTTATATAATTTAATTTTAAATTATATTTAATTTTAATTTTATCAATTGTTAAAATTTATATTAGTTTGATTTGTAATTGAATTTATATTTTTAATTATTAAATATTATATTTCAATTATAATTAAATTTTTTAAAAAATAAAAATATTTTTAATGCGGGGACAAGGGAAAATTTTTTTCCCGTAATACTATTGGTACCCACCCTGCGCAAGGTGGGGAGGCACTCCCCGCCCCCGCCCCGTCCCGCACCGCGATCATCCCTAATCCTGATAGGAAAAGCTGAATATTTAGTGTAATGGTAATGGGCAACTGATCGGATCTTTTTCTTCCTTTTTATTATTATTATTTTTTTCAAAATTACTTGGGGGCCTAGTGAAATTTGAAATCTTTGATTCTAGATGTCAATTTTAAGTTCTTTTTTGAAATGGATCAACCGGATTTTTAATCCCACTAAAATGCAATTGTATGAATTTCAATCTACCTGTTTGTTAAAATGCCTACATGGATTCTTTTAAACAATGCATATCTATTTGGGAACTTTTTTCATTGCATGTGATCTCAAAGTCAGTAACTAAATTCCAAGAATGGACCGGAAAGAGGAACATTTAAAGCTGGTTTTGAGGTACTAGTGAAGAGCTTTTGTTCCTATATTAAGTTATTTATATATAGAATAATTAGTTGCACGATCCACATTTAAAGGCAATAAAGGCAAAAGAGAAGGCGAGTAGACCTTGCTCCCTTATTTGACAAATGATATGCTGCTATGCTTAAAGATTCAATCTTTGCAGGTTTTTTATCTTATTCTTCTAACAGGCCAAATAGGTTAAGCACATTGCAATTTCAGAACTAAAATTATAGCTTGTGTTTTTTTTTTTGAATGTGAAGGTTGTTATTAGTTTTATGAGAAATGGATGACGTATTTGGCAGAGTGGGTGGTAAGTACAAAATCTGCTTGGCAGATTCAACAATGATGTGGATTGTGCATGGAGCAATGGATAAAGCACACGAGCGGGCACAGAGAAAGGAAGGTGTTATTGAGTGCTTGACTGAGATATCAAAGTTTTATGAGTTAGCGGTGATGCAGTTAGAGGGGTGTTTGAAGTTTGTTCAAGAAGAATCAGACAGCAGTTTCGAAAGCAGTGACGAAGAGGTGATTGGAGACTTGGCAGAAATCAGAGATCGTCTTTTAGGACGCCTCAATGATGCACAGTTAGCTATTGCAGAAAAGGATAGAGAATTAGCTGAGAGGTTGGAAAATGAGTTGAAGCTTAGAAAGGCATTGGAAACCAAACAAAAGGAATTGGATTCTTTACGTGCCAAGCTCAAGCATGAACTAACAAAGACTGAAGGTGTTGAAGAAACGATCATTCATGGCAATAAGGCAGGTGTTGATGAACTCATGGTTGGTGCTGATGAAGAAAGAGATGAGGATATTTCTGGGTTGAAACATTCAGTGGATCAGCAGGTATGGAATATTAAACAAAAACTTGAACCTGAAACTAAGTTCCTAGATAGGAGGAGAAATCGTAGTTGTGATGGCTTAAAGATTGAGCTTATGGGCATAGACATAGACATTTTAAAAGAAACTCTGGATATTGCCTTTGGAAAGATGCAGAGCGTTTTCTTCTCGTCTGAGGTGGAGCCAGTAGAGCAGCAATGGAGGTGGAGAATAGAGAAGGAAGCTATGTCTCTTGTGATCAAAGGTTTTATGGGGGATATTCAGGAGAGTTTCCAATCAGAAGTTAGCAAGCAAGAGAAACAAATTTCGTTTGGATGGATTGAACATTTGTCAGATATAGTGAAAGAGATTAAACACTTGCATGATGGACTGCAAGCTCTTTGCCCATCTGAAAGCAATCATGAAAGCAAGATTTCTGTAAAGCCAACAGGAAGAGGTTCATCAGCTGAAAGTAACCACTGCAAAACTGTGAGTTCAACATATGAACAGAAGCAGCTTGATGAAGAGGATCCAGAAGAAAGCGGTTGTCACCTTGTTGCTAAATTAATAAAGAATCATGAATCGATTATCAAGAAAAAATCCAAAGAGCTGAATTGGGAAAAGCGAGAATTTCATGGGGAAAAAGGGTGGCCTTATCCTAGGGGAGAAGAGGATCCAGTTAGTCCAAGAAGAACGATCCAAGATGTGATTGTAAGGATGGAAAGTTTAATTAACCAGAATGACAACATTAGTAAAGATTTTAGCCACCATGAAAGCGATGGTGAGGAGGAGCACTATTTAATCAAAAGATTGTATAACTTACATGAGAGACAAGAGGATCAATCTCTTACTGATAATTCTGAAGACAGCCAGGAGAAAGTCAATAAAATTTCAGTTTCTGATAAATTAAATGAAGCATTTCATTGCGAAAAGAAGATAGTGAAAGAAGATGAAGAAGGCACAAGTTTGCAAACCATGATAATGAAAAAGACTTGTGCTTCCCTTTTAAAAGGTCTGGTATCTGATTCTGGCAATGAACTGCGTCAACATGGCATGGAGATCCTAAAAGGAGAAGGTGACCGTGAAGATACATTAAGGAAAATGGTCAAAGTGTGGAATGAAATGATGGAAAATGGCAAGATTGATGTTCAGATTAGAGAACAGATACAATATGTGGTGTTCAGTGAGACAGTGAAGGATTTGTGTGCTTCTATTAATATTGCATTGCTAGAATGTCAGAATGCCAGGGATGAAAGCTCTTGTTTGGCAAACTATAATTTAGAAGGAAAACTAAGGGAGGAAATATCAAAGGTCTTTTTTCAGGAATTATGCAAGGAATGGAATGATTTTATTGAAAGATCAGATACAGAAAAACTCTTTACGGAAGAAATATATCAAATTGCTTCTAAAGGTTGTTTTAGAGATATAGCAGAAACTACTGATAATTTTATTAACAGATTCAAAGAGGTGATTTTGGAGTTGAAATTAGGGGAGGATGTATCTAGATTCCTCTTTGGAGAACTGTGCAAGGAGTGGAAAGAGATTATTGAAAGATCTGACAATGAAAACCTTCTTAGGGAAGAAATCTATCAAATTGCTTGCAAAGGTTGTTTTAGAGATGTAACAGAAACTACTGATAACATTATAACCAGATTCAAAGAGGTGATTTTGGAGTGGAAATTAAGGGAGGAAGTATCTAGATTCCTCTTTGGGAAATTGTGCAAGAAGTGGAAAGATATTATTGAGAGATCTGATAATGAAAACCTTTTCAGGGAAAGGATATATCGGATTGCCTTAGAAGAGACCCTCAGAGACGTTGCATACCAAAGTAATCAGTTAGTAGGCAAACCTAATCAGGTGAAGAAGTTAGAGAATTGTATTTATGACTTCCCATGTTGTGATGAATCCTTTCAGTGTGTAGAGCATTCAATCAAGGATGATGTCTACAAAATTTTCTTTAGGGAAATCTGCAGAGAGTGGAAGGAGGAGATAGATGCTAATAACTTCGAGAGTCTCATTAAGGAAGAAATTTTCCTGCTTGTTGTACTTGAGTCTGCGAAACAAGTCAGTACTGCATGCAAAGAAGCTGCTGCCCAAGCTCATTTCAAAATCTTAGAAGATTTCTCTTCATTTTCAAGGTCAAGAGTTTATCGAAGAGGATATTTTGATTCAAAAACAAGATTCACAAAAAAACTGTATTACAGTTGAGATGGATTTGATTCAAACGGAAATTTCTGAAACTAAAGATTATTTCAGTCCCATTCAACTGAAGCGTGAAAAGTTGAACAAGCAAAAGATTTGTCGAGAGTTGTTATATGAGATGAGAAGCACTTGTGCCTCTATGAGCAATAAAACTTTGACTGCTCTGGATCATTTGGCTGTTAGCAAGGCTCTAGTGAGTGAGTAAGATCTTGTCTAGCTGTGGCAGTTGAAGATGCGGAAAGGTTTGATGATCAGATGGGTTCTTTAGCTTCTGTGAGTGAGACGAAGCCCTCTGGTTGCAACAGAAAGCAATTAAGGAGGTGAAAGTTACAATTCCATCTTATTCGGCATTTACACCTATCATGGAATTTATGCAAAATTTTGTGGACTTTAAGTGCAGAGTTGAAGCAAAATTAGAGCTGAACATCATGAAGTACTTCACTTTTTCCATGAATTCTTCTGTGTTCTATTTATTTAAGAATAAAAGTTTATTATATTGGAGGCAAATGTTTGCATATCATGTCAGAATATTTCTGCTCATATCGTTTTGATGTTAAGCTTTCATCATTCTAATGCTGTACAATATATCTTTTCGATTCAATTCACTAGTGAGAAGTCAAAACTTAGTTCTGTTTTGTTCAATGAGCAGATTCCTGTAATTGCAGGTTCGAAGGAGCAATTTTTCAATTAAATCTGCTTGCTGGACTTGTTGCCAAACAAAGGAGGAAGGAACTGCTCTATCAAAAGGCTTTCTTCAGCAGATGTGAGAATCTTAGGAAGGCTGAAACTGAGGTGTTAAGCTGCCCCTTCTCATTTCAGTTTCTTGTTCCATAACATCTCCGTGATGTTAGTGTTAGTGAAATTAAGTTAGCATACTGTTTTGGCTATGGGATATGTTTGTAACTTTTTTTAATTTTAATTTACTTATATGTCTTCTCAAATTGAATGTAGTATGTTATAATATTCTTGTTATTATGCCATTTTAGATATTTTCCTCGAAATTCTCTGTTATAGGTGGATCTGCTGGGCAATCAAGTAGAAGTACTTTCAGTCCTACTTGAAAAGATCTATAATATATTGTATCACTATTCACCAATGCTGCAACAGTATTTTGAGGTGAGGCAAATTCTGTTTTCTTGATCATTTCCGAAATGCAATGCTGAGAGGGTTTCATCAGATCATATAGGGAAACAATGCCAAGTCTTATGTACTGAAGATGCCCTTTTCTTTTAATTTTTTGAAAGAATATTTTCTTGTGCTTTTATTTGTGAAAGCTTCCGGGTCTTTGTTCTACTGAATACATTGATATTATTCACTGGCTCCTTGGTGCATTGCAAATCTAATGAATGCTGCTGTTTACTCTGTGCTCCTCAGGTCTCCGACATCTTAAAGATGATCAAGAAAGAATTAAGTGGTGAAGTTCTTGTTTCTAGTGACAAATAGTTATGTTCTTTCATGAAGCGGGTGCGGTCTAATCTATATTCCATCTTCAGTGATTCATTAATATATAGTTGAGATATTAAACGACAATGGATGCTTGAGGCGGAATAGGTGGAAAAATGTTTTAGAATTACTCATGTGGAGAATGAGCCAGCAGATGAGCTGCTTCATAAACATATCCCAAGACAGTATGGCTGTAAAATTTGTTGTCTAAACTTGGCAGTAAATATTATAAATTTTGAACAATTAACATAATTATATAGTATGATGTTAATATTGCGTTGTTCTTGATGCATCACGAATAGGATGCCTATTCAGACATTACAATCTTAGACTTTTCTTGAAACTGTTTATGATGCCTGTACTGCCAAGTCTTATGTACTGAAGATGCCCTTTTTTAATTTTTTGAAAGAATAATTTCTTGTGCTTTTATTTGTGAAAGCTTCCAGGTCTTTGTTCTTCTGAATACGTTGATATTATTCACTGGCTCCTTGGTGCATTGCAAATCTAATGAATGCTGCTGTTTACTCTGTGCTCCTTAGGTCTCCGACTGAAGATTTTTGCGGAACAATATTTTCTTTATTATTTCAATTACCCACTTAATAATACAAAATAGGGTTTATATATATATATTCTACCATTTAATTATAAAACTAACTAAAATAACGTATTAACCAACACTTCCCTTCAAGTTGGTACAAATATTACACATATCCAACTTACAGACTATAGTATGGAAGACTCAACTACTAAGTAATTTTGTGAAGACATCAACCAATTGTCTGTTCGACTTCACTTGAAGTAGGCTCAAGACACCATTGGATAATTTCTTTTTGATGAAATATCGATTAATTTTGATGTGCTTTATTTTGTCATGTTGAATAGGATTATGAGGAATACAAATTGCAGCTTTGTTATCACAATACAGAAATAGCGTAACTCTTTCAGCCAACTTCAGCTCTGCTAACAACTTCTGCAACTATAACAACTCACAAATACCTTGAGCCATAACTCTGTATTTTGCTTCTGCACTAGATCTTGCAACTGCACTTTATTTCTTGCTTCTCCAAGTGATCGAGCTACCTCTCACGAATGCCACACATCTGTCCAGATACTCATGCTACTTCAAGTTGTAGCTCTTATTTTGTAGAACCATCCTATTTCAATGGCAAAAAATGTGCTTTCCTCCTTGAATTATTGTACTGTTATTTTTCTATTTAGTTCCTGTATTGCTGTTGTGTTTTATTAGATCTCTATGCAATTATTTTAGCTCGCATGAGCTGACAAATGTGATGAAAAAGAGTTGACAAAGGTGATGTAAAATGAGTTTAAGGAAAATATAAAAGAATTCATTTTTATTTTACTAAAATAAAGACTTTCTGTCTTGCTATTAGCCTTTTTTATCAAAAAGTGATCTGACCCATCGTGCATAATGCGAGATACTCATGCAACTTCAAAGTGTTGAATCCATGGAAGGGATGCCACACATCTGTCCAAATGCTCTTCAATAAAATCATTGCTTCTATGACCGTTATCCTAAGTAAAGGGATATCCCGAGAAACCCAGGTTAGATAACCCATATTCAATCAAAACTTTTTGAAAAGAATGAATAGTAGAGTCTTGACGAGTAGTCCCACCCACTTTTTCTACTTGAGATAAGATCTCATTGAAGTCACCAATAATTACCCAGCCTGGAATAGAAAGATTTTTCAACTTTTTAATTAAATCCCAAGAGTGTTGCCTAAGATATCTTTTGGGCCAACCATAGAAGTACGTTAAATGCCATTCAAAATTACTTCCTAGATTAACCAACAAATCAATATGATACACAAAAAAGATAGAAGAGTCAAATTGAAGTCATCATTCCACATACAAGCCAAACCACCTCCACCATTTATGCCTCTCACATTGAACCCCTTCTTGAATAAAATTCATTCTATCCTGTAACACCCTATTCTCTATAAGAAAGAGGATAGAGGGATTTTGTAACTTAACTGATCGATATCTAGCAAGTATACTAGATCGGTTAGTAATATAGGAAAATAAGATTAAGATCATGAATATCATAACCAAGTAAATATAGATTGCTAAGCAAAATATTTATATGTGAATTAAATTAATCTACGATTATTTCCATAAGTTTTTGATTTAAAGGCAAGAACTAAACTAAAATAAAACAAAACAAAAATTAAAATTAAACTAACATGAAACAACAAAGCAATAACTGAAATACTTTTGCTAAATGAACTATCCACCTCAATTTTTATTGAAATAACTCAATAACAAAAGTAACATAAGTGATTATGAAAACTAGATAATAAAAAGCCAGATATCTCCTACAAGACTATCATTCTAAGCATCAAATCCTCTTGTTAGGGACAATATCTAACACTTAGTATAAAGATCCAGTTTTAAACTTCTAGATATCCATTAAACTCTTTTGCAAGTAAACTTAACTTCAACATATTCTTAATTCAACTATTTTTAGTATTAATCCACTCTTACCAACACACAATTAATTCTAATTAAGAATATAATCATGCATCAATACTAATGAACTAACTCAAGAACATGCATATCAATAGTCATACATAAATCAATCATCAACCATTAATTAAATGTTAATCATTAATTCAATAACAACCAAAGATAAAAAGTTGTCAAAAACTAAGAAATAATCAAACTTGCATTGAATTAAAGCTCAAACTAAAGTCATTACAATGAAAATATAAGGGTTCAAGATTTCCTTAGCAAAAGAAGAAAAACTACTTACCAAACATGATAAAAATTAAAAAACAATTAAAATAAAGAGATACAATATTCATAAAATTTCAAACTTTACGCTTGATGACTTCAATAGAAAGCTTCAGTCTTTAAGAGAATTATAAACTAAAAAATTGAGAAAACTAAGCTAAAATTAATGTATAAATAACTAAAGAAAAACTAAAACAAAATCAAACTATGTTAAATTTTTGGGTGTGTACTTTTTTATAAGTATTATAGGTGTTGAATCATATGTATTATAATAACATAAAAATATGGTGCAGTTTGTTGTTGGAAGTTTAGTGGAAATTCCTAGAGCAGCCGGCAAATTACGTTTCCGTTTTGATTTCGATCCACAAGAACAGTTTGGTACGATGTATCCAACGTTGTTTTTCAGTTTCAACACCTATAAATTCCCAAATCTCCCATACTTAACAGCAATTTGCATTCAGTTTTTAAGAATTAATTATGGCAATCAAACTTAATCAACTCAGTTTCTATAATATCCTATTGCTTCACTCCACAATCTTCATACCTTTAATATCTTCGCATCCACTAAAAGCTGTAAAGTTTTTCGAATTTGAATCAGCACCAGCTCCTACAACAACACCAGCACCTGATTGTGCACCTGCACCTACTTCACCTTCTGCTCCACCACCGCCACCAGCATTGACTCCTCCAACTTTACTACCACCGCCACCAGCATTGAATCGTCCAACTTTAGCACCACCGCCGCCACCAGCATTAACTCCGTCACCTCCACCGTCGGAACCATTACTGTCTCGGACGGAAGAGAATTCAAATGGAATGATAGCTGGACAAAAGGCAGGAATTGTGATTGGTAGTGTAGCAGGGGCTGGGCTGTTGGTGTTTGGGGGAATAATTTACAAGAAACGCCGCTCTAATACTAGAAGAGCTCGATCTGGATCTGAGGCTATGACTCCTTATTTTCAAGTTCAGTAGCTTCTGCCTCAGAAATTGCAGAAGCTGACGAAATGCTTATTTGCCCTTAAGGAACAATTTTTATTTGTTTGTTTTGATATCATAATTTTTTTTTTTAAATTCACAAACAATAACTTGTGACCGTTATGTTTAAATTATTAGTTTTGTATTGTTGACAAAAAAAAAAAAGTTTTATATTATATTTTGATATTTACAAAATAAATAAAAAAAATATGAAGTCATCGCCAGTTGTAGCCTGAATCCAAATAAAACAATGAGACTTAAAACAATGATAATTAATTAATGATAGAAATAGTTTTATCAATGGTTTCGATCTAATAACCTTAAATGTTATCACCAATGAGACTTAAAACAATGATAATTAACTAATTTGATAGACTCGATTATAATTTTTAATTTTTAGTTAATAATTAAAGTTTATGTTTTTAAGTACCGGTTAACCGTTTCATATATATATATATATATATATATATATATATATATATATATATATATATATATATATATATATATCTTTAATTTTTCTTTATTTCTCTCTAAAATTTACATAAAATAATACTTTAAAATATATTTAAATTATATTTTTATTTTTATACCTTAATTTTTTATAAAATTTATATAATACTTAAAATTAAATTTATATTATATCATTCTCTTTAATTATATAGCAATATTTATATATAATATACAATTAACTTTTATATATGCTTTTTTTATCATATATTGGTGATCATATTTTACTTAATAGCATTTAATAACATTATTATTCAAATTTTTATTTGACTTAGAATCAAATATAGTAATTTTCAATAAATATCAAATCTATTTTATAATATTAGCTGTTAATTTATAAAACATAAATTTTGGCTAGTGAATTATGTTTTTTTTCGTAATTTTTATATTAAATATAAAAATTACTTTACACATTGAAAATAGAATTAAAATTTATCTAATTTTTTTTTATATAATTTTATGTTATAAATTTTAATGGTTAACTAAAAAGTATTGGTTAACCAAATTGAAAAATCGAAAATGATGGATTGATTAACCGAATGTAACGGACTGGTTAATGGTTAGTAATTTTGAAAAATCAATATTAATGAATGGTTAATTTTTTTGTTCATTAATCGGTTAATCGGTCCATGCTCATCCTTACATAACGTTTGGTACGCAAAGTCCGTTAGACATCAAATTGGAGATAAAAGAAGAAAATCAATGTTAATCCCCTGACGTGAAAGATTGAAAAAGTTCTACATACTCACAATAAAAAAACTCTCACATCAACACCACTACTTTAAGACTTTGCTGGTGGGATATTTCATTGTATAATAATATAATAAAAATACGCTACAGTATAATTTAGATAGGTAATCTCAATGTCATATCGGTAAAAATTAGCCTGAACCCAAATAAAAATTCCGAAATCTAACAGCAAAATTTCATTGACCTAAATTTGAATATGGGATCAGGCTTTGCTCATATCTTTAAAACATATGGACAATGAGGCCAAACGTAGAAACGACAAAGAGTATTAAAATACTCTTTAAGTCTTTTGCAAAGGGGTTTGATATTGAGCAAATCAGTTACAGCAATGAAAATATAAAATTTAGTTTCTTAAACGCCATTTTGTTCTCTCATTTGACGCAATTCTGTGACTTCCTGTTAGCCAATGATTGAAAAGTTTCTTAATTATACCTGTAGTCATTCAATTTTTAATCTCGTAAGCAAAATTTTACCTCACCGACTTAAATATTTCAAGTGAAATTATTTTTGCTATAATACTAAATTCCACGCAGGTTTCAGATTAAAATATGACATTTTAATATTAAAAAATATGTCATGTATAACTTTTAAAACATATTATATGAAATATTCTAAACTGATATGAATTGTCCCATTAATATTGCAGTAAATTCATGGTATTCCAATCAAAATGATTTTAATTATAGTATTTAAAGAGTTTAGATATTTTTATGGGACTAATTTTTTTATGACCAAATCATTATTATAGTACCATTAATAAAATTATTCCCCTATATATTGAACAGTTGTATATCGATTTGATCAAGAAAAAATTAAATATTTATCATATGCTTCCTCCAAAGTCCCAAACTTATTTAAAAAAAAAAATTACTTATCATATCAAGAAGCTTTAATTTAGTGATACATTGACACTACAGCTGTAAATTCCAGTGTTTGAAACCTAGTGTTATAGCCGGAGGGCCGGCAATTCATGTTATCATGTAGCTTAATTCACAAGAAGACTTGATGATCCTTACTATGTTCTCTGTTGTTTTCTCCTTTTGTTCTAACATTCTGCACATATATATAAATTGCCACAGGCCTTGAATCTGCTTCAACTTTTGATTCTTACTAATGCCAACAATGTATCTTAAATTTTGTTTCTTTCTTATCCTATTCCTTCACCACATAATTTTCACAACCTCATCAAACCATCGATCATCTCCTGCAAGCTTTTCCGAATTTGAAGCTTCAACACCTGCACCAGGACCCTATACACCATCACCACCACTATCTTCGCCCCCACCGACACCACCAACAATTCCTCCTCCTTCGGCAGCTCCTCCAAGAGCTGAAGTACCCAAAGAGGAAGGGTCATCGGCCGGGGGACTGAGTAAGGGACAGAAGGCCGGAATTACAATAGGAACCCTAGCAGGAGCTGGATTATTGGCGTTTGGAGGAATTATATACAGGAAACGCCGATCTAATATTAGAAGAGCAAGATTTGGATCTGAAGCTAGGATACCTTATCTTTGAGTTTTTGCTAGCTTTTCTCATGCTTGGTTATTGCTTCTTCCGATTATTACTATATTTTTAGAATTTTAATTAAAGATCAATTGTTATTTTTGTTTATAACATTAGTGTTACTCGAAAGTCCACATATACATTCAGATGAAGTCAGGATTTAATATTGATTGATTTATTTATTTATAATATTCGCATTAAAAATTTTAATTAGTTTAAAGAAAATAAATTTTGATATTTGAATTAATGGTAGCTAGTTTACAATTTTAATTTTTTTTTATATATATTTTTATAGAAGAAAGCAAAATAAACTTACAACTAAACATATAAGACCCTCCAAAAGCATCACCAAGCAAAACAAGATGCAAGACTAGGAGATCGATCAAACCAGCAGAACTGATGATGATTAGGTAAGGCTAAATTGGCTATGAATTCCGCTGTACTAGCTTCTCTACAAACATGAGAAACTCGAATAACCCAAAGCACGGTTGAGTAGCTCATTAATGCGATGAAACGAAGCCTCAATTATGAGCTGGAGGAGAAGGCGTATTATAGGGGAGAGCTGTAACAATGCTATTGTTATCAACTTGAAGAGAAAGCTAGCGCCATCCTCGATTCCAAGCTTCCTTCAAACCTGTCAAAACATCCCATAACTCTGCATGGTAGGCAATGATATATAATTTTCATTTGATTGTTAATTAAGAATTTGTTGTACTTAAAAGAATTATTAACAAGAATATTAAAATATCATATATTTGAAATTCTAAAATTTCTTGTTGCTTTAGGATGTTAAATCACTCATCCCCATTAGAATGAAAACTTGTTTAATTCATCAATGGTTAGTTTTGGCTTTAATTAATATTTTATTTATTTGATTTTTTTTTCCCTTTAAAACATGATTTGATTTTTATAGTGTCAAATTTGCATGTTTTAGTTTATATTTATACTATATATAAGTGTGAAAATATGAAAAAAAATGAAAATATTTTTATATTTTATTTTATTTATGGAAATAATGTTATTAAATATTTATATTTACAAGAATGTAAAAGCTTTTATTATATTTTAGCTTTACTTGTATTACAGATATAACATATATATAGGAATAATACATAATTACTTCCTTAAACTATCACTCATTAACATCTATAACTAATCGGGTTCTATTTTATCCTTCAAAACTTATTAAAACTATAATAAAGACCGCATGAATGTCTATGAACCAAGTCATATATACAAAAGCGTGAAAATACACTCATCTGACGTGGCAATTAATGATGCAATAAATAAATAAATATACAATGAACTGTCATTGCCTCAAGCCTAATGACATTTACCATCTCTCAACCAACTACCCTTTGATCTCCTAAATCAAATGCTGCCAACTTATTAAAAAAAAAAAAAAGAACTTTAGAAACAAAAGAGGCAGGAAATATATAGTTGTTGGTTAAACCATGGAATCAAAGGGATTTCAAAGCTTAATACCCCATGTTTTTGAACTCGGCAACTTAAAAGAAGAAAAAGAGTCCATTTGGTATCCATTAATCTTCCTAAAGACAGAAAGCACGATTTTGTTATTGGTTTTAGTGTTAAAAGAATAGAGAAGATTGAATTAATCAGAAAGTTGAATACTTTGAAGAAATTATATGTAAAACTAAAGTCAGTAACGTAAAAAAAAAGGTATGTTCTTTTGCATTTCCTACTATTGCATGTGTCAATTGGATATTATGGTAATGTTGAAAAAAATTAGGTTTTTTTTATTTTTTTTTTAATTTCAATTGCATGTGACCTAATATTGTGAAAATATGATTCCTTTGACAGATTAATTGATGATTTTTTTTTTCTGGTACCTATTTGGTTGTGGTTTTAAAAATTTGTTGTGTTGTGTGTGTGTGTTTTTTTTTTTTTTTGTATTTTTGTGTTTGTTGACAAAATATTTTGATGGCCAGTAAGCGTATCACCATTAGAATATATATTAGTTGGTTGTTCCTTAAAGAAAGGGGTCCGTTATATGTAGGGGTAAGGTAGTGCATATAATTAATTTAGATGTGGACCAACTATCATTACTAGAGCTTTGTGATTATGGTAAGGAATTTGAGTTTGATAATTTAGGTGTATTGTATATTATGTTAGCAAAACAGGGCAATTTGGTAGAATTGATTTGTGACAATGACTTAATAGACATTTCAAAAAGTTTGGATAGTGACAATAAAATTGAGGTTTATTTTTGTCAATTATCCCAAAATATATACTATTTATTTAGAAAATTTACATTTTTAATAATAATAATAATAATAATAATAATAATAAACAACTAATTGTTAAATTTTTATATAATTACACTATGAATATTCATTAAAATAAATATTTAGAAAATAATAATATAAAATATAGTATTTCATTTAAAATAATTATGAAAAATTATGTAATTTATTTTTATTTTGTTAAGATTTTGATGAAATATTAAATTATTAGAAATTGTAATTATATATATTTACCAAATCATCTTTAAATATAAAGATAAAATGATGAAAATTGGGAGGGACATTTTGATATTTTCAATTGTTAACCCTAAGTATAAAAGTTACTTTTTCTCTCCCCTCACTTATTAATTACTCTCTCTTTGCCATTTCCTTATCTTTCCTTCTCTGCTCCCCCCGTCCTCCACGTCTCCTCCGCTGTCAAGGCTGCTGTAAATCGTTCACTGACCAACAAAGTGGTGGGCTTTTAAATTACATATGCGCCCATATACTATTTTGGAAGGTTAAGCCATATTGTCTTCTCCTTTACATTCTTTATCCAGCCTTTTATCCTTGCTTGACCCTTACATCTCTCATATCGGCATCGGCAATCTTGATGTGTGCCTATGGTCTACAATTCAATACCGTGGCGCTAAAGTGATGGACATTGAAGTTAGTCTTCTTTTTCTTCTTCTTTTACTTGTAATTTATGTGAAATTCTATCTCTAAAATGAAGTCGTAGTTCAGTAAGTTTTTGTTGTTTTGACTAATTGGGTTTATATTGCACCTAACACTTGGTAATGTCTTTGAGAGAAAAGGTAGGTTTGATTATTTATGTGTAAATTGTTTGTTAAAGTGTATTGTTGTTTTCCTTGTGTGGCTGATTAAAAATTTTGGTGAACAAATTTTGTTGCAGGAAAGATTTTCCAAGTACTTGTTTTGTTTTTAATTATAATAGAATAGGGATTTTGTTTTAAAGTTGAAGCAATTTATAATAAGACAAAGTTCATGATTCTTCAGGTGGTAGAAATAGAGCATAAGCAACAGGGAAAAGGAGGAGCATCGATGGAGGTCTAGTTAGGGGAATGTTTGATTTAGAAAATGCTGCTTTAACTTTTTGTCATTGTATTTGTATTTTTTATTTTATTGGTGTGTTTGTTTAGTTTTAACCTGTAACTTACTAATAACCAAATCTCATGGAAGAAATTTCAATTGAAACTAATGCCAGAGAAAGGAAAGAGAAAGTAAAACAAAATGAATTAGCTATATGTGAAATTGAACATAACTTGAAAGATTAAGACTTTTATGTTTACATAATACTTCATTTAAAAACATCTTGAATGACTTTTATGACTTTTTTTAAGTACTTTTTAAGTAATGTACAATTTGATGTACTTTTTAAGGATAATGATTATGGTGTTTTCATTTTGTGGCCAGTTTTCTTGGACCGGGAACCTTTTAGTTTTGAAGGTAACATCTTGATTGAGCGATATCTTTAAATCTCCAATCACACACATTTTTTTTCTTGGTTTTGATTTTGGATTCTCTTGATTTTAATTGTCCTTTTGGGTTAGGTGTTTAGATCTAACTAGTTTTGTTTGGATGTGACTTCTTAATTCTTACTTATCATTTTGACAAGTATGATTTTCTAAATGGAAATTGTTATTTGTTAGAATGGAATTTAGTCTTTACAACCTTATAGTCTTTCCTAAACCATCAGATATGTTGCTATGGATTTTCTTTTTCTCAACAATAGATTTCAGATCTAACCTCTGAATATTGAGAGTAGATGAAATCTCATTTAGCTAGGTTAATTCCGTTGTAGATTTTGAGAGGCAATAGTTTCTATATCGGGAGAAGTTAAAGTGCATGTAGCCTATTAGAGAAGTTGAAGGGTCCAATTCCTATAATATTTATATACATACCTATACTCATATGTGCATTTTGTGATGGCAAAAGTGGATTGCTCATTTACCCTTTTTTTGGAACAATGATGTGATGATGATGATTGTGAAATGATATCATTCATTTGCTTTTAAATTATTTGCATATTTATACTATCTCAATATATACAAAGAGAGAGAGATTAACTTTATTAATTAGTACCTTTTCTTACATTGAGGAGACATTAAAGTACCAGGACTATAATTGAAACCATTTCCCTTGTCGGTGGCAGATCTGCATGTCACATTTTGTTGCATATAAAATTTTACAGAAATGTGTTTTTGTTATTCTACAATCTTCGAGAAGAGATGTGTTTCTATTCGCTAGAATGAGTAGTTCTCTTTTCCATTTGGTAATGCCATTTTAGTCTATTTTGAAAATGACAAAATATGGTGCCAATTTAGCTTGTTGTTCGCATTATGATATTCTATATTATGTTACTTATCCTTCAGGAAATCGAAAGCAAGATTACTTAGGCACTTTGTTTATCATTTAAGCTTTATATGCTTAGTCTATTTTTCCTTTAGCAGTCATTATCAAATGTTAAAAACATGGAAATATTATTTTGTAAGATCTTGTCTTTCATACTAAATTAAACAAATCATGAAACTCAATGAGTGCAAAATCAAAGCTATTTTTTATTTATTTGCAGAAAATAAGTACTTGCTATATTGTGCCAAGATTATTGCTATCTAACATTTAATTTTTTCTACGTAAGTAAGACTACGATTTAGATCATAGTATCAACTTTATTTATTTATTTTTGTGTGATACTATCAGTTACCATATCCAAACATGCCTTGCCTTATGGAACTGATAGCCGTGTTGTTTTGATCATATCCACTTTATTTGCTGGTTACTTGTTCATTCCATTTGGGTAAATATTATCATATTTTTCTTGAAGCAGAATCCTTTTTTTTTTATTATTATTAACTTCATAGAGCAATGCTAATATTATGTTATTGATAAATTATGGTACTAGGCTTGATACAAGAAGTTAATTCTATTATAGGCATAATCTTATCATAAAGTTCTGCCTGTACTATCCAAAAACTATCATGCAATTGCTTTTGATTGGCTAGGTAACATTGCAGTTTTGATTTGATGTAGTTTAGTTTTTTTTCTACTTTTTCTTAGAAAATTTTTGGGTATTTCTTATTACTTGCTTTATAATTTATGTAAGTTTAGCAAAATTAGAAGATAAAACATGTATATATATGAGTTTGTGAGGAGTAGGACTATGATTAAAGCCCAGCTTCCAACATACTGGGATAGATAAATGAGGGTTAGGAGGGGCTGATCATGTTGTGTAGATCAAGGTAAACCTTAAAATTTTTTGAATATGGTGAGAGTGGAGTCTTGCAATAGGTCACTGCCTTGAACTTTTAGTAATAACCCTACATTCATAAATTCTCCCCTTTCCCTCTTTTTGGTAATGAATTAATGAGGTAACTAATATTTAAACTTAGAGAGTGAAGTATATTCACTCTTCTTTGAAAAAGTTAGTAGAAGTACCTGTGAGCATGTGATTTCAGAAGTATTTGGTAAGAAGTGAGTTGTAACAAATTTACTTTATAAGCAACTTTAGGCAGCATGTTTTTTCTGAAGCAGATTACAGTTTGGCAACTTTCTAATTATTCTTGAGATCCATGTAACTTTTCCTTTCATCATTAGATTTCATCTTCTAGCTATCATTTTAATTTGTCATAAGCTATCATCATATTTTCTGCCTCTTCTCATCTCCTACAGGCTTTGGAGTTTTGGATAAGTCTTAACCTGGATATGGATTTAACTATAAGTTGAACGGTAATTGTTTTATCAGCTTTATTGTGGCATAATAAAGTTAATAATTATGCCCTATTCTCTAAGTAAGTATTTCATGTTTGTCATTGAATTTGTATTTATAAAATCTCAAATACAAGAACAAGCCCATATACCTTTTTATAAAACAGATTAGCATTTATTTGATGTGCAAAGTAGTGCTATCTTTTTACTTGTTATCTCTTTGTAATGGTATAAAGGGCAAAAATACTTACCTTTAATTTGTTATGATGAATTCAGTCTAATGGAACAGTTGAATTTTCAAATGGGTACAATAAGAACACGAAAGTAAGTGCATTGGTTGCTATTTATGAGGAATGATAAAGACTGTAAAGTTTTTTTTTAGTAGCATATTATATAAAAATTTGTTAGTATTAATATTTAGTTTGAATTATTTTTTTCTAAGTACTTTTAAAGTACTACATAATTTAATGTACTTTTTTGATATTATATTTTTTAAATTAATAATATTGAAGAATTTTTATTTATATAAATTAAATTATGAATGTTATACTACTACTACTACTACTACTACTGAAGTTATTATTAGTGATGAAGGTTCACATTTTTGCAATAATGTGATTGATGCTCTTTGGAAGAAGTATGGAGTGACATATAAGGTTGCTAATCCCTATAATCCTCAAACTGGTGGACAATTTAAAGTAAGTAATAGAGAACTCAAGTAGATTTTAGAGAAAATTGTTTCTTCATCAAGGAAATATTGGGCATTAAAGCTTGATGGTGCCTTAGGGGAATATAGTATAGCTTTTAAAACTCTAATTGGCCTTACACCATACCAATTGGTCTATGGGAATCTTGTCATTTGCCTATAGAACTTGAGAATAAGGCTTATTAGGCAATAAGGGCTTTGAATTTTGACTTAAAGAATGATAGTAAAAAGAGGTTACTTTAGCTTAATGAGTTAGAGGAGTTGAAGATGAATACTTATGAAAATGGAAAGTTCTACATGGATCACACTAAGATGTGGCATGATAAGCGTTTTCTTAAGAAGAATTCCATGAAGGAAAATTGGTTCTCTTATATAATTCATGATTGTAATTATTTCTAGTAGAATTGAAGTCTCGATGGTTGGGTCCTTTCAAGGTAGTTAAGGTTTATTCATATGGAGCCATCAAGATTGCAAATGATAAGGGAGAGATATTCAAGGTAAATGGTCATCACCTCAAGCCTTATTTCATTGGTGAATCCATAGATGAGGTAAAGTTGATGGCTCTCTCCTCTCCCAAGGATGAAAAAGTTCAAGCTACTTAGCACTCTGGTAACCTATAACATTATTTCGATAAGTCTTCCTTTAACCATATTTTTAGTTTTTTTATGTAGTATATTTGTTTTTTCATGTTTTATTTGTTTTATTTTATGTTTTACTTCCTTTATACTCATTCCTTAATCTTGTAATAATATTTATATGTGTTTTAAGTTTAGGAATTAGGATTAGTACCAACTCGTTACATGCATGCTGACTCGGTAAAAAAGGTGAAGGTGCTAACTTATAGGGAGCATATCGACTCATAAAGATGCATGATAACTCATAACAAAAAAAGACATTATCGAGTTAAAAGAGTCGTGCTAATTTATAAAGGATGGCTTTGGTGTCGAGTTATGTCGAGTCATTATGAGCGTGCAGACTCGTAACAAAAATAAACTATGCAGAGTCATGCCATTCGTGCCAACTCCTAACACCCACTCTGACCTTTTATTTTCCCACATTTTTCCCTAAGATATTCCCTTTTCAAATTAATGTTTTTAGCATTTATTTTTTGTTATTTTTGAGATTTCATTTGAAAAAATATATTCAAAATAAATGTGTTCAAATGCTAAAAGTCATGCCCTTTCACACCAAAGGTTATATGCTTTCCTACTTTCTCTCATACCTTTTCAAAATTTTCCTTCCCTATATATATTGGTATTCCCCCTACTAAATTTCTGTAGCCTTTTTCATTTCCTTATTTATGTTGATTAAATTATTTTTTTCTTCTCTTATTTCTTATTTTCTCTCTATTTTTTACATTTCTCTTCTTTTTTTTCTTTCATACTCTATTAAAACACTCTCATTCCCTTTTTCTTATTCACGTGGCCTTCACCTTTCAAACGTTCATTTTATTTCTTTTTTTTTTTTATCTCTTTTCCTTATTCACCATACTTAGAATAAGAGGTTCTTAATCTTCAAGGCCCAAATAGGAGACACAAGAAGGAGATGTGGCTTTAATATACAAGACTCCATTCCCTATCCTTAATGAACAAAAAGGTACAAGGTTTACTAATCTTAAGTTTAGAGAAGTTGTTTCTTGTAAGTACCTTTCCACTTCTCTCCTTAAGGATCTTGGTATGTTAGATTATTTTACTAGACTTTTAAATTCTTATGGCCTTGGTAAATTTGTGTTTATACAAGAACCTACTTATGTTAATTTTCTTATGGAGTTTTATACATCTCTTGAGATTAATGCTAATGATTCTAGGGTGTTAGAGTTTAGGATGTAAGGAAATAAGCACACACTCACTCTTTTATGCATTAGGTATTTGGGTTTAAGAAAGATGGCATGTGTGACCCATTTAAGACCTTTAGGGTTAATGAATTTTGGACTTTTTTTACTAATTTACAAACACCATTTCAACTTAAGAAAGGCAAGGCCATGTTTATTAAGGACTTGAAGTTTTGTTTATGACAAACAACTATCACTCATAGACATATTGTTTCTATTATTGCTAAAGCTTTGGATGTTAACCTTAATAATTTTATGCATATGGTTGAGTGTTCTTACTTTACAAGGCAAACTTTTACATGTAGAGAGGTGGTGTATGCCTCATTGTGACTAATTCCTATACATGTTCATTCTTGTTGGAGAGGATTGGCTCCTTTAACACCATAAGAGGTATAAGAGAGTGAAGAAAAAAAGGAATTTGATGACGAGGATGAGGAGGAGGAGGGGTTTAACATGCCTCATGAAGAGGAGTCCTATCAAGCATTTGCCATTATTCCAGCCCCACATCATAAGGGAGCAAGTGGTCTTTCTCGTGGCACCACTTGTGGCTCTTCTCGTGGGTAGTCACAAATTTTGGAACAAGTTTTGGAAAACCAACAAGTAATGAAACACTAATTGAATTCTGTGGAGGTAATGAATCGCTAATTTCATCGTACGTAGCGATGACTGGAGCATAAAATCAATACCTTCATTGCTCAAGTGGATTACATGGTTACTTCAACTCTACCATCTCCTTCAAATGAATGAGGGGAGATATTCTTTTCCCGATCCTTTTATCTTTTAAGTTCATATCAAGGTCAATGTAAAATTTTAAGTGTAGGGGAGGGGATATTTATTTTGTTTATGTTTATATCTTTTGTTTGTTCATGTTTTTGTTTGAAGTTTTCATGTATATGTGCTATGTTATAGTATTGAATAATTTTAGCTTCTTTACACTTATGCTTAGTTTTCCCTAAGTTTATCTTGTTTATGATTCAAGTATATGTTAATACCATGTCAATAACTTGCTTTTTATGCTTAATTGGTAGAATTTTAAGTTTCATGTAGTATATGCTTTAAGTTTTTCTTACTATCTCTTGTTCTTATTTTCAAAGTCTATAGGATGTTTAGTCACTTTTCTAACTATGTTTAAGACTAGGATGGCAAGATTCAAATTTAATTTTTAAGGACTTAAGTAGCCTTAGGGAAACTATAGCTATAAGATGTATAACTCACTTTTCAATAATGGATGAGGACACAAATTCGAAAGAAAGAAAAAAAAAAAGAAGAAAATGAAAGAAGAAAATGATACAATAAAATGTTTAGTGGGATGGAGCATAAAATGAACTCACTAAACTAGATCAAGTGAAAAAAATATAGGATGGAGCATAAAATACACCAGCCATAATGAAAAAAAAAAAAAACTTAAAAAATTGTAAAGTGTCTAAAAATGCCATGAGAATTATGAGTATTATACATATAGTAGTGTTTAATATAATATATAATATCTAGTATAAATATAAATGAATGTAAATCAATAAATAAAATAAATAAAAAATGATGCAAATAAATAAATAAATAAATATATATATATATATATTCGTTTATACATATATATACGACTGCGATATTTGTTTATTATGAAATCAAATATCGAATTTTACAAAAATGAAAATAAATAAGGCAGCTGGCAGCTGGCAGCAGTGGGAATTAAGGGTGGAAGACTTTTAGTGATGGAAATATATGACTGTCGCTAAAAGTCTAAAAGAACAAATGGTACCCCGCAAGATGGGTGAGTGTCATCCGCAAGGAGGAAATCCACAACTAAGATGGTTTTTAGCAACAAAAAGCTTCAAACGTAGCTAAAAGTAGAAAAAAATAACAAAAATAATAATTTTTACACTAAAAAATAATAAAAAGTATAATGATAATAACAATAAAAAATGAAAATAATAATAATAATAATAAATGATGTAGTAATAAAAAGTAAAAAAAAAACCATTATGAAATGAATGAATGAGTGCAAATCACGTGAATGGCCAAAGTTGGCCATGAAATACATGCAAAATGTGCAAGTGTCACCCACAACTTGCTCCACTTATGGATGCAAGTCACTCAAAGTGAAACAAACAATACTACAACCTTCTTAAAATCACTCAAAAATTCACACAAACATATTGGATCATTTTAAAACCATTATACTATGATAATATTATGAAAAACACGTAAATAAAACCATGAAAAACCCTTAAAACTCACCTTTTAAAACCTTTAAAACATAGTTATAGTGGCTGACAAAGGAAAGAAAGAAAAGAGGAAAAAACTTCAAAATTTAAATCCTATTACAACTTATCTAAGTCCTCATTTTTTAGCTAATATGATCACAACTAAACATAAAATTAACCAATATTGAGATTAATTACCTAAAATCACCAAAATTAAAAATAAAAAAAAGATGTGTGGCTCTATAAGGAAGATGATGAATAGTAATTAGCTATTTATCTCATTTTTCTTTTTAACTCAATTCTAACTCTTAAACATGATCAAACAAATATAAATGAACATTTATATATACAAAACATAAATTAAAAACTTAAAAACCGAACAAAACAATAAGTTACAGAAGCTTGGAATAAATAAAAAATGGAAAGAAAAGGAAAAACAATTAATTTGTTTAATTTATTTTAGTTAAACGTTTTGTGGGATTGAGCTCTAAATAATACCCTCAATTTATTATCTCAAAACACCAAGAAATCTCAAGTGCTCCCTTACTTTTTCTCTCTCTCATTCGTTGTTGGTTCAAGAAAATTACAATGTTTTTTTTTTCCTTTTTAGTTATGGTGTTTTCCCAAGGAAGTAAAAAATGAGAGAGGTTCATTTTATTGGCTAAAGTTCTCAACTTTATCCTCAAAATCCAAGGCAATGATTTGGGAAAAAAATTTAAGATTTTACCAAGCTTTCTTGGTACTGTTTTAAGAGGAAATAAGGCAGTATATTGAAATAATTCCCCTACCCTGCAACTTAGTGAGTTATAGGCAATGGAAGGTTTAAAAATTATTTTGGTCAAAACTTTATTTTTGACATAACTTGAATAAGTTATGCCTGTAACTCGGCCAATCATGGCTCAACTCATATGAGTTACACCTTAATCAAGAGATAAGTCAAAAGGGTTATAACTCAGTGCCAAGGGTGAGTGCAACCCACAACTCAATGAGTTATAGGTGGCACTCACCCTTAACTCATCTATTTCCTTTTTTTTAGCCTACCGACATCCTAACTCAAAATGTTCCTTAATTTTTAAGCTTTAAAACTTCATTTTTTGATATGTTCGTTTCTTGAAATTTATTTTTCTATATCTCATATTTCCGAAAAAGTAAAAATCACCTAAAGTGGCCTTGTATATTGGGATTTATGGCCAAAATACTGAAGGTTACTCCTAAAAGATTTTTAGGGATATAATTAGTCCTCTAACTATGAAAATTCTTTGGGAATGGTGGGTATAGAATTAGGCCAAAATATATTTATGAAATTTTCCAAAAATGAGTATAGTTTCACCTAAAATTTGATTCACTCAAAAAGAAGTTCTATGGAAAGAGTTACGCCTAAATTACTATGGACTGGTCTGGATAAAAGGTCAAATTCAGTTCATCCAGATTTAGGCTTAATTTTGAGAGTCTTAATGCTTGAAATAGGTTTAGATTTCTTCACAAAAATTTTATTTATAATTTTTAATATTCTCTTGGATTTGGTTTTACCCTATTTGAAGGTTTATAATTTGAGATAAGGTCGAAATACTAAGGACCGTTCAAGACTTCTTGACTCATTTTCTTGATTAAAGAGATAAAGGGAAAAGGCCAAGAAAAATCATTTTGAAAACAATAAAAAAAATTCAAAGGAGAGCTTCGAACTATTACTTCTTGGTTGTATTATGAGACATGCCATCCTTATTAGGTAACCTTAATCAAAGCCACCCCAAGTCCTAGTGTCCACATATCGTATGTTAAATTTATTATATATGCTATGCAACTTGTTTACTCTATCATTATTGATCATTGGAAGTTAATTGTTGATTACTTTTTCTTAAGTACTCTTTCATAATCAAAATGATCTTAGGGAAAGCTATATTTATTTTGTGAAGATAAGTATTTTACTAGTTCTTCCACTTAGACTTTTGTATTCTTGCTTGAGGGCAAGTAAGGTTTAAGTGTAGGGGAATTTGATGTCATACAATATAACATAGTTATTTAGGCTAGTTATGTTTCATTTTTCTTAATTTAATACATATGTTTTGTTAATTTTGTTATGTTATGTTTTACCTTTTTTTCTATCTTTGTAGGCTCTCTTTATTCAATTATGTGTTTTGAAGTGTAAATGGGAGTTTTGGCTTAAAGAATTGAAGGATATAGAATAAAAGAAAGGATTTGAAGCTGTGTTAACTCATTCCTAAGTGTGCCAACTCGTGCCCTATTGTGCCAAGTTGTGATAAATGAGAAGCTATACTGACTAGTTACAAAGGCATCTTATGCCGACTCACCTAACTTAGTACTAGTGTGCCGAGTCATCACCTTGGCCAATAAACACAACCCTTTAAGCACCTTTTCATATTTTCACCTCCTTTCAAAAAAGGCACAAATTGGGACACTTTGAGGCCTATAAATAAATGCAGTTGACCTTATCTTAGGTATGAAAAAACTACCAAATAACTAACATTTCAATTCAAAAAGATTATGAGAAAAAAGCAAACTTTAAAGAAGAAAAAAGATTCAAATGGGTCATTCAACAACCAACTATTTTTCTGAAGAAGCATTGAGGAGTCATCAACCATTTTCTTTTTTTTTTCTCTTTAGTTATTTGGTTGATGATATTCCTCTTCTTTGTATTTTTCTTTTTGCTTTAAACACAATGTATTTAGGCTAAGTTTTGTTAATTAAGATTGCAAGTATGAATTGATCTTTTATAACTATATTTTATTAATACATGAATGATTTAAATTCAATTGGGTGTTTTAATGTGGTATATATGCTTGATCACCATATGTAACTTGTTAATCAACTTGTTCACAATGAGAATTGGGGCATGTTAGTGGGAAAGCAATTGAGTTTACTTAAAGAATAGGAATCACTTGGAGACAAGAGTTTTACTTTGAGGGGTAAAAGAATAGGCATAGTTTTTCACGATTTTCATTCATCTCCATAATGTCATAAGAGTGTTTGTGGACTCTGGATGGGAATACCCTTATTTAACAATGAGAATTGCACTTAAGGAGAGTAGGCCATATTCTCCAATCATTTACATGTATTTGTGTTGAATTGATGAATCTATTATTTGACCAATTCATTCTTGTAATTCTAATAACATAATTGAATTGTATTTTTTTTATAAGTAAAGTTTAGTTTTATGTAGTTTGATTAATCTTAGGAAATTAGTAATTCAAATTTAACATACTGCATTTACCTATCCATCTTAGTATCTACTAGGTTAATACAAACCAACTCCAAGATCCCCAGTGTTCAACACCCTACTCACTCTAAGTTTTAGAGACTAGGGTAATAAAATTTACACCACAACGAATATAATGGACTGGTTAATGATTAGTGTTATTTAAAAATTGATATTAATGAACTAGTTAATTTTTTTGTTTATGGATCGAGTAATCGATCCATGCTCACCCCTAGTAACAACACCTGAAAAGAATAGAAAATGAAAAATAAGAAAAAGGATACATATAAAATCAGCAAACAAAAACTCTTATAAACACCAAACCCTAACAACGGTGTCAAAAACTTGACATGTGTCTAGCAAGTATACTAAATCGATTGTAATATAGGGAATTAAACTTAAGATCCATAAATATCATACCTAAGGGATTGTGAATTTGAGAATTTGTTTAATTAATTTATGCTAAAGAATTTCTAATTGTTGTTTGATTTTTAGGTTTCACTACATTACTTGAAGAAAGTTTAAATTAAGAAACTAAAATTTAGTAGTAAAGTTACAGCAATGAGCAAATAATAAATTAATTTAGAGAAATTTATCGATAAAGAAATTGCTAAGGAATTTATCCTCGCCGCACTTATGCAACTGACTACAACTCTATGGTAGTAAAAATCAATTATGAAATAACCTTACTCAGGATAGATCTTTGAAATAGAACATCATTCTAGATATTGAGCTTCTTAAACTAGAACAACCTAACAAATAGCATCAATGCATGTTAATAAACTCCTAGATTTAGATTAAATCCCCTTCCAGAACATACAAACTGAACCCTATTCAATACCTAAATGTTTACATCCAGACCTCTTAGAAATATAAACTCAGAGATATTAGAACAAATATGTATACATCCAAAAACACTTTTTAGATTTAAGATTTAATCGTCAATTAGATACACTAAACTTAAATTTAATAACATTCAGGATATATATTAATCACAAGAGTCTTGAAATAACTAAAATTATGTTAAAAAAATATAGTCAATACTTGGAAGAAGAGAGGATTCAAAGATCCCTTAACCAGAATGAAAGATTACTCACTATCCATTAGAGAAACAATGAAAGAATAGAAAATTTGATTGAAATACTCATTAATAAATCTGATGAACCTAAGTCTTTAGCTCTAAGATCTCTTGTCCAAGTCAAAAATCCAAGAAAAAAACCCACCAGAAGCTATATTTCTATGTAATATAAAATATTTACAAAGAAGTTATTAATATAAAACTCATATCTAACTACAATAAAGTGAAATAAATTGAAAGAAATAAATCCTAAACAAGAAGAAAAACTCTTCAACATAATGTTCAAATCCATTAAAAACTAAAATTATGGGCTTAAATACTCATGGATACATAGTTATTTTGGCTTAGGATACAATCGTGTACTCTGTTGAATAACAGAGAATGAACTGACCACACGATTGTCTCAAAAACATAGACAATCATGTGCCTACCATTTTGTACTAAATTTTGTCAAATTCTCCATCCAACGCAACTATTTTAAAACATAGACAGCTGTCTACATACCTTTCTGTGTCAAAATTGGCCAGATCCTACATCCTACATGGTTGTTTTAAAACATAGACAACTATGTACTCTCAATAGCTTCAAAACTCTAAGTTTTAGGAACTATATGACTTTTTCAAATACATAAATAGCCATATACCAAGGCCAAAATTTTACATTTTAATAACAAAACTTCGCTTCAGCTGGAATTTGACAAGATCAATTATTCTAACTCAAAACACACAATAATAACTATCAAAAGGCTCAAAAGCAAAATGAAACACACAAAAACAAAGATATAAATTGGAGTTATCATGTGCTTGCTTATTTGATATGACATTCACATTAGTCATGACTAGCTAGGAATAAACAACAAGTAATTCAAGAATTTCTTAGAATGTATTTTTAATCTAGAAAATAAATTTCCTATGCCCACAATAGGTAAATATTATCTAGTTGATTCAAGGTATGCTAATATGCTTATATTTTTTAGTCAACACCATGGGACCATTGCCATTTACGTGATTATAGAGAATGATATAAGGTCCAAAAGAATTATTTATTTATATGCATTCTTTGTTATGCATTGTCATATAATGTTGTTTTGGAGTTCTAAAGGCACGTTTTCCCATCGTTAGAGATATAATTTTATATGACATAAATCGGCAAAAATATATACCTCTTATGTATTGTGTGATTCATAATTTTATTAGAATGCAAAAAAGTGTAGATTTTTTATTTGTAGAATATGCAAACAAAAATATTGTGTTCAGACATGATCAACAAAATAATGAAACCAGCACTTCAGAGTTACGAAAGCTGTTGATATAAATACGAGTCAATTTTGTCAAAAAAACAGTACTAGCAATGGAATAACATAGAGATTGTAGTTGAATTATAATAATTAACATTTATATTGTCAAAATTTTTCTTAAAAAATGATTGATTTTTCTTGTTATGATGAATTTTTTTTAATGGAAATAGATTCTAAATTTTGAAATTTATTAAATATTTATTACTCAATATTGATAATTAAATAGTATAAATGTATAATATTAATATTAGAAATATTATAATTAAAATTACAATATTATTTTTAAATTTATAAAACAATTTTAAAAAGCAAATAACAAAACTTAAAAATAATTTCTGGATAAAAAAATAAAATTTTATAATTTTACCTGATGCATTCTCAATAATTTTTAATTTAATAGAAATAAATTTATATTATAAATTATTATATTATAACTAATTACTTGAAAATTTTAAAATTCGATAAAAATGTGCATAATTAATCTCAACACTCGTAACGAAAACATAATCTTTTTATTTTTTAAAATTAAAAAATTATATATGTATAAATGGTTATTTTAATGAAAGATTGTGGCTATTTTGGTATTTTAAAGCAGCTGGAACGATCCTGTTGCCGATTGGCTGTCAATAATAACATGTTTGGATCAAAGAGTTTTCTCTCTCACACACCGCTGCTTGAAAAACATTGGACACAACACAACTCCGCTTCTTCTGGTGAGTATCTATGGCGCCCAATTTTGGATTTTATTCTCTTAATTGCTGGATTTTCTGCCATTCCTTTGCATAGCAGAGCACTTTACAAGGCATTGCTGTAGTTATCATGTCACTTTGATTTTCGTTTTTTCTGTTTACGATCCACCCTAACTTCTAGAAACTGAATATTATTTCTCGATCCCCTGATCTTCAAAATTTTGAATTGATGCCATGAATCTGAAGTATAATTGTAAATTTCGGGGTGATAAACCATGATGGGTATTCCTGGATTTGCGACGGTCTAGTGCTGTTCGAGTTGTTTGTTTTGCTATTACGGGATGCTGATTTTACTCGAGATTAAATGTGTTTATTCTTAAATTTGTATGCGTATTAGTTACGGAAGGTTAGGGATTTGATTTGTAAATGGGGCTTCTTTGATGCGTAGTGGTCGGAATCAGAGAACATGAGTTGATCTATAATCTCGTTTATTATATGGAGATGAAGGATTGTTTAAATTTCGAAATGCTAATTGAAATTCTTGAGGTATCACCACACGAGTGCTTAACTGTACTTCATCCAATCAAGCGGATGGTTTTTCATTTGGCTTAAAGATTCCTGGTTCCTTGAAATCACAATTTTGCTTCAATGTGACTTGATTTGATATGTTATTTTTGATTCTTATGATGTAATGCAGCACACTGTATAATGCAGCATACAGTGTAATGGAATGAGAAATGTAATGAATTTAGAAATGAAATATAATAAACTTATAATTACTTTAGTTTGGTTGCATTAGTAATTTTGTTGGATTATATACTTGTATTGGAATGAACTAATTTTTTATATGATTATATTTTATTTTAAATCATATTATACGGGATCATTAAGTAATTTTTATTATTTTATATACTTATATATTTATTATATTATAAAAATGCCAATATATAGATCATCCAAAGTAATCATTCTGCAATTATAAACCCAATATTCATATAAATATATAAACCTAATGTTCATAACACTGCAATATAAGTTATAACTTGTAGATCACCCATGTAAAAATACCAATATAACTTTGCCGTTATACTGTGCATTTCATAATTATTGAGTGTTTATATATTTATGATAAATTGGGTTTAATTTAATTTGAGAGAGTTGATTTGATAGTAAAAGTTTAATTTGGGGATTTTAATTTGAAACTAGGGTTTAATTTGAAAGAAATTAGTTGAAAGGAATTCATGGTTTAATTTGGAAAAGAGAGAAGAAATTGGAAAAAAGAAAGGATGAAATATATTAACAAATGCTTTGAGTAATATAAACATGTTTGTCATTGCAATACATCATACCAAACAAAACCAGTTCAAGTTCTAAAAATTTAATCTATCAAATAAGTGTGTTAAATGTTACATTTTCTTTTGGACTTGAAAACGCTAATAAAATCCAGGATGACAATAAAATCTAGGATGACAACTGAAACTACAAAATAATTCAAGTTCAAGTGTGCCAGTTGGATATGAATGCCATCTTTTGATAATCTTTAAATGATCCTCCTAAATAAATAGTGTTTTATTGCGATTGAGCTTTTTAATGATTCTGCTTGCTATGATTCATCTCTTCAGTTAGGGATTGATGTTACACTTCCCTCATTCTATTTTTAGGCCATGCAGTTGTCAATCTTGCCATATCCCCAAATTTTCCAGGATTAGTTCTTTAGTTCTCATCTGCAACTTTTTCATTTCGTAAGTGAACCTCCTTATCTAGAAAAATATAACCTTTTAGGAACTGAACCTTGTTGTCCAGCAAAGTACAAATCAAGCACAAACAACACTTTTGAATTTAAGCAAGCTAAAGAACATTTTCTGGGTGCAGATGGCACGGATGGGTGTTTTTGGTTGTTGTATTATGTTGTGTCTGATGTGAATGTGTACGTAAGTATGCTATTTGTTGATTATCTGTTGTCTCTATCGGGATTATCCTCAAATTGGATTATTCTCCAAATTTTTGCCTACCTTCACATTTGCTAATAATACTGATTCTTATTTGCAGTGATTCTTCACCTATAATCCATTCCCAGTTCCCAGAAGCATGGATGGCAACAGGGGCCAAAATGGAATTCAACTCCTGCTAGCTGCAGAACAGGAAGCCCAGCATATAGTTAATGCTGCCAGAAATGGTGAGTATTTTCCCTTTTCTTTG
The DNA here is from genome assembly GCA_037975025.1 of Excoecaria agallocha. NCBI lineage: Eukaryota > Viridiplantae > Streptophyta > Magnoliopsida > Malpighiales > Euphorbiaceae > Excoecaria > Excoecaria agallocha. The sequence continues at coordinate 23,637,756 of CM075813.1, read as the reverse complement.
TATCTTATTGAAACATTGCTGTCTTTTTTATTATTTAGTGACCATTGGATATTTGTTGTTTCATGAGATACCATTGTCACAAAGGGGGCCTAAGTTGTTAAGAAACCATATCTTTGGTAGGAGGAAAAACACAAAGATCAGTGGCGCAGCCACGTGTGGGAAGGGGGGCAATTATTTTTTGAAATTTTTTTGTTTTATATATTTATATATATATATATTAAATAGATATTTTTATCCCTTCAAATTTTATTTTGATCCCCTTCTTCTCAACTTATTTCTTAATTTTAAGCATAACTTATATTTTTACCCTCCTTAATTATTAATTCTAGCTTCGCACTGACAAAAATTGTGCTACGTGTGTGCATGTCTTAATCTGAATATCTGGGTTCAAATTTACTTAATCTTTAATATCTTAAAAGTTGTAGCTATAAAACAATACTGCTACGTGTGTGCATGTCTTGTCTGGCAATGGAGTTACATGAGACAACTGAAAGATTGTGCTGAAACTTTTAATATAAAAGCCGGGCATCATCAGCTTGATATCATTTAATCAAAGCCAGCTGTTTTTTCTCCCTATGCATTGGGCAAGAAATTCACCTCAAGTAAAATATAAACTTCCAGGCTTGTTTCAATTTTTGTTTAATGATTATGAAGCACAAATACAAGTAATATATTTCCTCAAGTTTAATTTTGATGCAAGCATGTCTTCTTGCAAGTAATTTCAGATTTATGTTCCCCCAGCCTTAAGTTCATCACTAATGAAAAAACATGGAAGCACTGAACACCTTGACTGTACATCTTAAGGTTATCTTCCTTCTGTTCTTTTTCTGCGCAGCAAAAATGGCTAGACTAAAACAAGCCAAGGAAGAGGCTGAGAAGGATATTGCTGAATTTCGTGCTCAGATGGAAGCTGATTTTCAGAGGAAGTTGGCCCAGGTGAGACTTCCAAACAAGAAACCTCAATGTTGGTCTTTTCTTTGGGAGAATTCACTTACCACACACTGGGTGGCATTCATTTGCATTCTCAAATATCAGCTGCTAACTTTAGTTCCATCATTTGATTTGGTACGTACTTTAAGGCCTTGTTTGGATCATGGTATGAGGTAGTATGGTTTAATGTGTTGTTTGGAAAGATGCCACTACATGGTCATGGTTAATCAATGATTTCATTTTGTTCAAATTTTTAGACCACCAGATTGGTGGTTTTGCATGGTTTTTTATATTTCTTTTCCTCTTACCACTTTTGTTTAATTTTAATAATTTATTTTATATTTTAATATAACTCTAATTTCTTATCTCTTATCTTTTATTCTTTTCACTTATCAAAAATCTATTAAACCATACTATATCCTAACATTTTTCCAAACATGTTAACGGTAATTATAACATCACACTATACCATACTATGACCAATTTTATTCAAAGAGTGTAATGTGAATTGAACATATTAGTCATGTTCTAGACTTGTTTACCAGAGGCATATTTGTGACTGGTTTTATAGTTTCGCATATCAATCATTCTTTATGGCTTTGCCACTGTATAGTTCCAATACAGATCAGCTAGTTGCTTCTTGAGAGACATTGCTACGTTATTTCATAAATTGCTTGACTTGAACCGACTCGTTAATATCCAACAGAGTAGTGGGGACTCAGGTGCTAATGTGAAGCGGCTGGAGCATGAAACAGAGGCAAAGATTCAGCACCTGAAGATAGAGTCTGCAAGAGTATCACATGATGTGGTAGACATGCTCCTGAAGCAGGTCACAACGGTTAGGAACTAGGTGATCTTGCTAGCTGAAGAGGTTAATGTGTTTAATAGCTCTGTTCCTGTGTTCACCATTTTAATTCAAATGTTGATGTGGGGCTTGCTGGGAGTGAATGTATTTCAGTTATCTCTAGGACATGTACTATTTGTATTGCTTGGTTATGTGCCTTACCATGGAATAAATTATTTCTACATTTCTATATTTGTTATCTAAGAAATTTCCGACTGGCTCGCTATTTCCTATTCTGTTGAACAGGATATGTTTGTTAAAATCATTATTGTGTGGGGAAGGATCTTTTGTACCCGTGTTATCCATAACGAGGGGTGACGGGGAGTTGTGAAATTAGAGAACTTGCATGGAAAGTTACCGTGGAAATTAACGGAGAAATGCTATAGTTAGCGTAGAAACGCTTGGCATCCAAGTATCTCGAACTTTTAATATATTTTATTTTTAATTTTCTAATTTCTAAGACCAATTCAATATTTATTTTAAATCACAATTTTGCATATACTTTTTGTTGATGATAGAAAAGTTGTGGTGTCGTTAGAGTCTACATTTTTGTAGCTTTTTATTCACGTGTCCTTTCAGGATAATATCTTTTTATGAAATCAAATCTAATTATATAATGATGATGATATTGAGGTGGCGAATTTTTATTTGATTCACGAATTCGATCAAATTCATTCATACATATAAGGGGCTTAAATTTTATTTGATTAATCAAAGATATGTTTGATACGGAAAATGGTCAGAATCAACATCCATTATATGATTCTATAATATAAATCATATGATCTTAATCCGTTAAGATATTTTTATGATCAATTTATAGTAATTGTGATTTTATAATTTTTTTACATAATCTAAATATAAAAATAATCTTATTATATATTATGTATACATAATTTTTTTTAATTCTAATAAAAATTTAAAAAATAAAAGGTAATATTATAAAATTTGACATGTTTAATGTTGGAATCTGGATACGTCCATAATTTCTGATATGAAAATAAATTCATTTCAATATGAAGATTGTCCAAATATAGAAGTTATTCATATGAAAAAGAAAATAATGTTGATACGAAAACGGTTACATATCAAATCCCTTAGTTGGATAATGTTTCTTATTTGCAAAAAGGCAACTTTCCTTTTATCATTTATTTCCTTTAATATGCCAGTTTCCTATTTTAGAGCTAGAGGTTCTATAAATAGGTCAAGAAAAAATCTGTACAGCAGGATTAGAAAGATATTATACCAAAACTCTGCAGAAATTGTCTCTTCCTATTTTATCTCCTAGAGGGTTTTAAAATCGTGGCTTCATGCTATTATCTTACATCGATTGTTCATGGATAAAGCCGCTGCCAATAACATGAAACAAGATCCTTTGCTTCCGCTCATTCAAATTTTTTGTGTTTCTAAAGGTGAATGTGGTTTCTCTCTTATTTGATATATTGTGATATATCTAACATTTAGAATTCAATCTATTTATAATCTATTTAACAATAACCCATTTTGGATTACGATTCAATCCGACTCAACCAACCTATTTAATACTCATAAGATTTTGAGCCATTTATGACCTTTTTTTTTCACTTGTTTATAAAATTACAATTATTAGGAAAAATAATATTATAAATGATATTAAACAATTACATTAGTTAAAAATAGTACATAGTATTTCACTTTAATAGGCAAACAAACGTGGAAAATGTTAAATGGACAATTAAATAAGTTAGAATTAGTATACAACCTTACTACTTTATCTTCGTAATTTTAATTAATAAGAACAAGTAGTGTTTGATTTGGTATAGGCTAATTGATAATCCCTGAGACATCATAAACGATAGAGACCAGATGGGAGACTGTAAGCCGATATGATTAGCAAGAATTAGTGGATTTGCAATAAAATAAGTCAGGTTGGATTAGGCATTAGTACTTCGAAACTTAAATTAGTAAGGCTTAGAGAGACAAATCTTAAAAAGAAACGGTCTCAAATATGGATTACTTGAAGCCCTTATGGTTTGGGCTATTTATAGTGCATATTAAAAGGTATACTATTTAGGCACTCAAGTGCCTGAGATAGCCTGACACACTAGGTTAACCAACTCCATATGGTGAGTGGCATTGCAGGCGGCATGCATGTCAAGGGATTTGACAAGTTAAGATGTTGTCAATTTATTCAGATATATCAGCGGACATGATAGGAGCAATCTTGTCAATCTGATCAGACGCCCATGGTGGCGATTGGCTAAGTCAATTCCAACTGTATGATGAGCCTAGAATTCGAGTTAGGCCTAAGATGGATTGGGACACAAATGATAAAAATGATGTTATCATTTGTCCTCTCTTTGGGAGATCCAATTAGGTCAGGGGAGTCTTTCAACTTAAGCGACAATTTTTCAAAATTTTATTTTGAATTTTGAAATTTTGAATCATGAGCCAAATAAGAATCTACCTTCTAATATACCGAAGCAGCCGTCATTCATGTCATTATGAAGGATGCTTTGGTAGATGTAAAATTAATTAGCGGTGCCTCGCATATCTGTTGTCTTCTCCATTGCAGACATTTGGCATGGCCGCCTCTTAAGTAAATGTGTTTGGATTATTGAGGAAGTTATATCTTTTTCTTATAAATAGGTGATTTCTCCTTCATCCTCAATTTTTTACAGAACTTTAAATTCCCTTTTTCTATGAAATTTCCTCCAAATTCTTCAAGTTCTTCAAGTTCAATTTCGATTTTTGCCAAATCTTCACCGAATTCATCAGGTAAGTAACTTTTTCTTAGATACATTCAAATTTTGTTACTATATCTTCAAATTCTTCTTCTTATTCTTCTTCATCTCCACCTAATTAGTTTCATCCTATAACTTAATTAAGAACAAATTAGGAACTACTTTTTTGAACCACCACCTTTAAGATTGGTTTCTAGCAATAGCAATCCAATGATTCCTATAGAAAATGAGGGTTTAGATACTTTTTTTCTTATTGAATATAGTAAAGGCCACTTTTAAATAAACACACGAAACTATCATATTCAGAAGTAAGTCGATTAAAAGTAAGATATAGCATTCCTGAAGAAATATCCATTTTAGCTTATCCTCTTTCTATGTTGATGAGTGATGGTCCGTTTGGAAAAAATAATGAATGGTTCATCTGTCACTGGCCTAGCCTAGACTGTGGCTTGCAATTTCCTTTAATTCATTTGATATCAGTATTCTACAAGGCTATGAGATAGCATTAAACTAGTTAAATCCAAACGGATGTAGAACACTTACTTGCTTTATAGTGTTGTGTAAGAAACTCCATATCACTCCTTAGATTCGTTTACATACTTCTTCTATTTGTATGGCTAGGAAGATGACACAAAATATTATTTTACTAGTAGGAAAAAAATGAGGCTTTTTGTTCTTTCTTCTTCAGTGAATGGTTTTAAGGAATAGTTTTTCCTAATCAAGAAAAAAGGAGGCATTGGTGTAAACTTATTCCGTTGGGATAAAGCCACAAACCTCAAGGATCTAGCTTCATAGCTAAACAATTTCAAAATGACAATAGAGAAACTCATGAAGTTTATTCAAGGCTATAAGAAAGATCCAATCAGTCCATCAGCCTTATTAGCTTCCCTTGATATAACCCTAAGCCTTCTGAAGAGGGTGAGGTAAAACATAAGCCTTTAGGATTTTTTTTGCATGCATATTTTATACTTTGTTGTAATCCAATTCTAAATTGTTAATTTTTATAGCCCTGATGGATCCTTCTCTTTCCAAAAAATTTTTTGAATAGGCAAAGAGAGTATAAAAAGTAAGGAAGAATAAGAAATCATCAAAGAGTGATGATCAATCCACTTGGCCAACTAAAGTCAGGTTACTTTGACCAAGTCTTCTGAAGTTGTGGCCACTCTATATATAACTGCGATGTCTGCTGCTCCTCCTCTGCTAACCCCAAGGGTTGTAGAGGTCCATTTTGAGAGAATCTCTTTGAAAGTGTCCTCTAATCGAATAGTTTTTGAAGGGCCTTGGCCTTCTGTTACTGCTACTACACCTACTTCTAGGATCGGGTCTCTCTCACTTAAAGAGATTCTTTCTTATGGATTTGATGAGGTGTATTCTATTAGTAACCCTCAAATGCTATACTATGAGCAGAGGCCTCATATCTAAAAGGGACATAAGAGGTATGGACTTGGTTAAGTCTTTCGATAAGGAACTGGCTAAAATAACCTGGACGATTTTCATATAAGTATAATTGCTTTCTTTAGATTTGAAAATTTTGTAAGTCTTTCATTCTCTCATATTACTTTTGCTTGAATAGGTTGTTCATACTACTATATGCCTTTATAGGTAGAATTTAGGATAGACGGAGAAGATTCGATCGAAGAAAGAGCTGAAAGTTAAATAGGTTAATTCTCTCATCATATTCATCTCAAATTCTTCATTGAATTTTTAAATTCCTTGCATATTGAGATGTTACTAGCTTTAAACACAATATCATCTACATAAATTTACACAAGCATAGTATGATTTTCTTCATTTTTTATAAACAAAGTATTATTAACTTTACCTCTTGAAAAATCATGTTCAATTTAAAAAATTGAAAGTGTTTCATACCAAGCTTTAGAAGCTTATTTTAAACCATATAAAGCCTTTGTTAATTTAACAATATAATTAGGAAAATTAGGATTTTCACAACTTGGTGGTATCATCATAAACCTCTTAATTTAAATAGCCATTTAAAAATCTACTTTTAACATCCATTTGATAAAGTTTAATCTTCTTAAAACATGCAAATACACACAAAATACTAATAGCTTCTAAATGTGTAATTGGTGAAAATGTTTCATCAAAATCAATACATTCTTTTTTATTATATCCTTAATCCATAAGCCTTGCTTTATTTCTTATCACATTTTCTTATTCATCCAGCTTGTTTTTAAAGACCTATTTTGTTCTAATAATTGAATAATTTTTAGGCTTAGGAACAAGAGACCGTACCTTATTTCACTCAAATTGATTTAATTTTTCTTGCATAACATGAATCTAATTTTATCATTTTGAGCTTCCTCAATGTTCTTTGGTTTAATTTGAGAAACGAAAGCAACATTTCCACAATATTCTCTCAGTTGTCTTTTAGTCATTATTCCTTTTGATGGACTACTTAATAAATATTTTTTTGAATTATTTTTATGAACATTCCATTCTTTTGGTAATTCTATATTTAGTTCAAGTACTGCTTGTTCTGATGCACCTTAGCAATTTTGTTTTAGAAGTTTTGTTCTAGATAGATTTCAGTACTGCTTTTTCCTGAGCTGTTTAATCTCTCTAGCTAAGATCCTCATCGATATTTCTTCATAGGTCATGTCAAATTGCATTTAAATTCCTTTTGGTGTAATCATATGGCTAGGATTAGACCTGTACCTTCGAAGCATGGACACATGGAAAACATCATACATCTTCTCTATCTCTGATGGTAGCTTTAATCGGTAATTTACTGGACCCACTCGCTGAAGTATCTCGTAAGGGTCAATGAATCTTACACTTAACTTGCCCTTCTTGCTAAATCTCAGAACCTTTTTCCATGGAGATACCTTCAAGAAAACTCTATCTCCGAGCTGGAACTTTATATCTTTTCTTTTCAGATCTGCATAGGATTTGTGGCAATCCATGGCTTCTTTCAATCTACCTTTGATGATCCAAATATTTTTTTCTAAATCATGGATCAAGTTAGATCCTACTAGTTTGTTTTTGCTCAATTCTATCAAACACAAGAGAGCTATACATTTTCTTCCATATAAAGCTTCAAAAGGAGCCATCTTTATGCTGGATTGGTAGCTATTGTTGTAGGCAAACTCTACTAAAGGCAAATACTTTTCCCAACTACTATTAAACTCTAGCACATAGTGTCATAACATGTCTTCCAAAATTTGAATCACCCACTTTGACTGGCCATCTGTTTGAGGGTGAAATGGTATGTTGAAATGGAGCCTAGTACTCAGAGCTTTCTGCAAAATTTTTCAAAAATGGAAGGTAAATCTAGGATCCCTATTAGAAATAATGGATGATGTCACTCCATGCAATCTCAATACTTCATTAATATTGATTTTTTCTAGCTTTTTCAAAGGATAATCCATCTATACTGGCAAGAAATATGCAGATGTGGTGAGTCTATCGATGATCACCCATATAACATCATGTTTCCTTTGAGTGACAGGTAATCCAGTCACAAAATTCATAGTCACCCTATCCCATTTCTATTCTGGTATCAAAATGGGATGAAGTAATCCCGAAGGAACCTAATGCTCTGCCTTTACTTGTTGACATCAAAAATTTGCTTACAAACTCTATCACATCCCGCTTCATACCTGGTCACCAATAATGAACTTTTAAGTCCTAGTACATCTTGTTACCTCCAAGATGTATGGCATAACTGCTATGATGAGCTTTAGTAAATATATTTTTCTTTATTTCCTCCTGATCCGGAACACAAAGTCTTTTCTTGTAACAGAGACTTCCATCATCACTTAAGGAGTACTCTCCTTCACTAGCATCTTTCGGCTTGTTTATGATAGTCATCAATCAATCATTTTCCTTTTGAGCTACTTTCAACTGATGCATAAAGTTAGGCTTCACTTGTATTTTAGCTAATAAAGCTCCATCTGGTGCCAAACTCAAACTGACATTCATAGCCCAAAGAGCTACAAACATTACTATCAGCCAATTACACTTATCAATCACTTATACATATTCATTTGAAAGCATTTACATTACCTAAAATGAATTTCCTGCTAAGTACATTAGCCACTATATTAGCTTTTCATGGATTGTAGTCGATAAAGTAATCATAGTCTTTAATCAACTCCAACTAGTGCCTCTGTCGAAGGTTGAGTTCCCTCTGTGTAAACATATATTTCAAACTCTTATGATCTGAATAAATGTAGCATTTTTCTCAATACAGATAGTGCCTTCAAATATTCAATGCAAAAATAATGGATGCCAACTCCATCATAAGTAGGATAGTTATACTAATGAGTCTTAAGCTTTCGGAAGGCATAAGTAATCACCTTGCCTTCCTACATCAATACACAGCCTAAGCCATTTCCGGAGGCATCACTGTAAATCACAAAGTCTTTGCCTAACTTTGGTTGTGTTAGAATAAAAGCTTTTATCAGTATACCTTTAAGCTTCTCAAAACATTCTTGGCATTTATCTATCCATACAAACTTAGTATGCTTTTATAGTAGTCAAGTCATAGGAACTACAATGGTGGAGAAGCCCTTTATGAATTTCCTATAGTGCTCGGCTAAACCCAGGAAACTTCTCACTTCTATAACATTTTTGGGTGGATTCCATTGAAGAATCACATTAATCTTTGAAGGATCCACCTTTATACCTTCTGTAGATACCATATGGCACTCATTCAGCCAAAAATCACATTTGCTAAACTTAGCATACAATTGCTTTTCTCTCAGAGTTCGTAAAATAATTCTCAGGTGCTTATCATGCTCCTCCAGTATCTTAGAATATATCAGGATATCATCGATAAAGACCACCATAAATTGATCTAAATAATGGTGGAAGACCCTGTTCATAAAGTTTATGAAGGCAGCCGGTTCATTTGTAAGCCCAAATAGCATAACCACAAACTCATAATGGCTATATCCAGTACGAAAAGTAGTTTTTGGCACATCTATCTCTTTCACTAGCATCTGGTAATAGCCTGATCTCAGGTCAATCATTAAAAATACTCCCACTCCCCTTAGCTAATCAAACAAGTTTTCAATGTGAGAAAGGGGTATTTGTTCTTTATAGTCACTTTATTAAGTTGTTTGTAGTCAATACACAGCCTGAGTGTCCTATCTTTCTTTTTCATAAAGAGAACTGGTGCTCCCTAGGGAGAAACACCGGGTCTGATAAACCCTTATCAAGCAACTCTTGCAGCTAAATCTTCAATTCTTTCAATTCTATTGGTGCCATTCTATAAGGATAAATGGAGATAGAAGTAGTGTCTGGAGCAACATCAATGGAGAATTCCACTTCCCTTTTAGGTGGTAAACCTGATAACTCATCAGGGAACACATTAAACAACTTTCTATTAGTAGGCACTTTTGACACTTTTGAAGTATCTATTTTTGCCTCCACTGCATAACATAAGTAAGCTATGCACCCTTTTTTAATCAATCTTTTGGCAGCAGTAGCAAATATCACATCAAATAAAAAATCGATTCTCACACCTAAAACTGTGATTTCTTAACCTTCTTCAAGCTTTAAAGTGACCCTCTTCCTTTTGCAGTCAATAATCACTTGGTGGATGGATAACCAATCCATCCCCAAAATCAAATCGAACTCATGAAAGGGCAGCTCGATCAAGTTTGCCAGGAATACATGACCCTGGGTACAAATAGGATACTGTCCGTATACTTTGTTCACCACTACACTATACCCTAGAGGATGACTCACTGAGATATCATGGTCTAAGCATGTATTTTTCATCCTTTTACCCTGTGCTAAATTAGTGTAAATGTAAGAATGAGTAGAACCAAGATCTATCAAAGCATATACTAAATCAGATATCAGGAAGAATTTACCTACTATCACATCTGAAGCATCCTCCACTTTTCTAGCCCTAACAACATAGGTTTGGCTTACAACTTATCTCTGACCCTGAGATGACTGCCCAACTAGTGTAGAAACTGAAATGAGGGGTAGCTCCCCTACCATAACCTCTCGAAGCAGAGAAACTAATACCATTTGCTGAAAAAGTGGCTGAAGTAATCTATATTACTAGACAGTCTCTAATCTTGTGATCTCTGAAACCACACCTGAAGGATGCTCCAATCAAATATCTGCACTCCCAGGATGAATCTTGCCACAATGGTCACTAGCTAGAGCTATCCCACAGTCTCTATCTCGAGGTGTACTAGCTGCTGAAGCAACTGGAGCTTTACCACGGGGTGCACTATCCTGAACTTAGCCTACATTAACTGGTGGATAGCCCTAAGGTGCTAGAGATCCCATGAACTTCTTACTCTATCCTTCTTTGCCACTAGACTGCCCCTGCTTCTTCTTCTATTGGAATCGAAACTATTTATTAGCCTGCTCTGCCTGAATAGTTTCTAACTTGATTGCTGCCTCAATTATAGCTCCCAAATTAGGGTATTTCTAGGTCCCAATAATCTATCTGAGCTCTGTGTGTAGTCTTCTCTCAAGTCTCTGACACAATTTTGCATTTGTAGACAGTCTCTCATCTAGATAAGCATTGAGGTGCTCAAACTCACCCTTATACTTTGCCATTCATTTATTTCCCTATTTAAGCCTTTAAAAGGCATCATGCATCGGCAACTTTGTATTCTGACCCAATATATTTTTGTTTAAACTGAGACACAAAGAATCCCCAACTCAACTGATCTACTGGGGTATACCTCCTAACAGAGTCCCACCAGATAAAGGTTGGTCCCTGAGGCAATGCCACTATGCCCTCAACCTTCTCTTCTACTAAGCAATTTGTAATTTCAAACAGTCTCTTTATTTTAAACAACCTAACTTCTACTTGGGCTGGTGTCAGTAGGTCTCATCCAGAAAAATCCTCAACTCCAAGCTTTTTTAATTGCTCCAAAATAGCCTTTCTTTTAGGTAAAGCTGGTGGAATCTGAGCAGCTGCCTTTGACGATTGAGCCTGATCAGCTTGCAATTGCTGCTGAATGTAATCTTCCATAAATTAAGGAAGTTTAGCTATAGGGGTGAAGGTGGCACTGCTGGAGAAAAAGCCTACTACTATAGAGCCTCCTATTGTCCAATACTAATGGAAGCCTAACTCTCACCATCCCCCACCTATTTGTCTCGATCAGAAGATATCTTTTCACTATAAAACAAAAAGGAGCAAGTACACATTAGATTCCAAAATACTTTTTTACTGACAATTGGCATGTATATACAGATAAATCAATCACTTATTCCCACTCCGATCTTAGAACTGCTTAAAACATTACACTGATACCATAAAATGTAACATCTTTACTATTACAAACTTATAGATTTAAGCGATTGGCCGAAATTTTTTCTTCTTATCTTAAAAATTATATACTTAACTCTATAATTCCTTAATTATTAATGCTCATCCATTATTCATTTTATAAGTCCAACTTGTCGTTGACCTATAATTGTAATTTTATTATTCATTTTCCAAAAATTCGACAATATAATGGCGATAAATTTGACCAGCCTCCTGAAACACAAACAATTTTCACAGCCCCTCAGGGGCACAACAGTTCAAATAATATAATATATATCCCATCCATATGTACTTAATTTCATTTCAAACATACACATTCCATCCACTACTAGCCAATCACATAATTTCCTATATACAAAAACTGTACCATTACAAATCAATTCTTTAACTTCAAATATATACATGCCAATATAAACATAAATTCTATTCCTTCCAAAAATTCTTTTCCTATGTGTACTGATGCTCCAGATCATCTTCCATACCTCTACGTAGTAAATCCTACGTGCTAAACATTAATTATGTCCAGTAGTGGCTAAAAATTATAGTATTTTCCAACATGCATAACTGCATTAATTATGTAAAATTATCAAATTTTCTTGTCAAATTGCACATTTCAATATTTTTAACGGTCTTTTTAATTTAGTACTAAAACTTTGGTAAACTTTTTTACTTTAGTCCTTAATTTTTTCATTTTATTACAAAAATACCATTTTTACACTTTATTTTACAAAATTGAAATTAATTTTCTTATTTTCACTTTTTGATTAACCTTTGGCATACAAAACTATCAATTGGTCTTTGTTTTAACTTTTTATGCAAAATAACATTTTAGTCCTTTTTTCATTATAAAAGTTTATTTTTGGACTGTTTGGTCATTAAATTACCATTTTACCCTTTATAATAATTTCTTAATCACTTTTACTCAATAAGTACAAATTTTTGGGAAAATTACCATTTTTTCCTAAATATTTTATTTCTTTTCAATTAGGTCATTTTTCACTTTTAACTTCAATTTTAGCTTTATTTTTATACTTATAACTTATTCTTATCATTATGCCCCTAGTACAATCCCGACAGAAATTCTCAAATTGGATATACAGGATATGAATCCTACAGAACCACAATACAGACTGAGAAATAACCCTAAAAAACCATTACTCATAGAACAGATAATAGAAAAGACAGATACTATGGGAGATCAGTGATTCTACCATAGCAAAGCAAGTCGCCATGACTTGCACCGCGGTATAAGTATCCCTATGGATGACCAATTATATCTTGAGCTAGATTTTGATTGCCTCACTATTGCTAAGGGCAAAAATTCCCATATTTTGAACTCATTTTTTAGATTTTTGAAAATTTCAGTAGCTTTTTCCTTTCATTCATTCTGTGAGTTACTTTTTCAGTGCCTTTTACACAGTTTATGGATTATTTCATTATACTTCACCATTTTCTCATCAAATTATGAATTATTTCACAATAATTCAACATTTTCACTTAGTACATAACCAAATTCCTTTTCAAAAATATTCATTTAATTTCTATAAATTCTACAAAAATTCATGAAAACATTATTTCATTTTTATAATCATTTTATGGCGTAGTTTCATCAAAATGCACAAAATACACATTGATTTCCATTAAGGAAAAATTTGTCCGAGTAAGGTTATCTACCTTACACATTCATTTATTTTAATTTAGGCATTCTAATAGGCTTATTCAAGGTTTAATTTCAATATTCTAATGTCAATTTCAATTATACATATTTTTCCTAAATTTTTCCTAAGTTATATAAAGGAAAATCATGCAAAATTAATGAAAATAGGAGGATTTATTAGCCACTAACCTTTCTCTTAGGCTTAAGCTTGCTTAGAATTTCTTTTCCTTTCCTTTTGCTTTGGAAGCTTGCTATTCTCTTTGTGAACCTACCATAGCTGAATTTCGCACTAATTAAAATCCTAATTTTTTGATCTCAAATGCTCAAAATAACCATATAAATAAACTCTAGGCACCCTAAAATACTTATAGACACCTTAAAACCAAATTAAACTCATGATTTTCACTTACCTCACTTCAACACCCTAAGTTTTATAACTTATTTTCTCTTGCTTTTCTTCATCTAATCAAAGGATATAGGGTTAGATACACATCTAAAGAGGTAGAATTTTATTTCCTATGCTTGAATTCAGTGAGAATTTAAAAGTGAAATGGAAAACATTTGAGAGAGAGATGGAAGAGAGGAGTTCAACCAAGGGAGAGGGAGAAGAAGGCTGTAGAAAAATATGATCTCCTATAGATTTTTCTACCCTTTAAGCGAGTCTTGAGTGGGCTTAGGCTTGGGTCAATTAATGGAAGTAATGACCTAACAAGTGACACCAATTAATTTCTCCCATTTTTCAAATCCAAATCATCCTATATTTGATTCCATCACTCTTATCACATCAAAAATAGGTTGTACACAAAATTTCAGCCTAATTGGAGTTCATTTTCGATCCAATTCAATCAAATCGATCTTATTCAATAATTACCATTATTACCAAAAAATTCACTGTTTGTAGCCAAAATATTTTACACATTATTTTAGGCAAATCTGAAATGTTTTGCAAATTTTAGACTTTATTTGCTGTTTTTAGAGGCTTGATCAAACCTACATCAACCTAGTTAACCTAAAGTTGAACCGCTTTATTTTTCATATTTTTGATTTTTGATGATCTTTTGATCTCAAATTCACTTCAAATTTTAATCCCGAACTACCATGACTAATATTTTTTGATAGTCAAATAAAATATTTTTCACCTCCGGGTAAATTTTTCAGCCCGAAAAGCACTATTTAATATCAAAAAATACTATTTATGACTAATCTGGCATTCAGACCATTACAATCTTCCTTCACATTCACATTCAAAACATGCTTAGTAATTAAAGCTTCACCTTTAACAGCATATTCAACACAATCATCATTATCAAAATAATCTTTTAAAGGTGGCACACTCAATTCACCATCATTAGACTCATTCCCATTATCAGACTTGGAAATAATTTCTCCCCATTTAATGAACATAGTATTCCTATTAGGATATTCAAATACATAATGACCATGCCTCTAACACTTAAAACATTTAATATCCCTATTTTTAGAAAGTTTAGATGAAGGATCAACAATACCTTTTTGGATTTAAGTACTCTTTTCCTTGTCTTTATTTGATTTAAAGCCTTTTTCTTTCGAAGCTGAATGGTACTCCTTATATTCTTCATTTTTACACCATTTTGGATTCCATTTGTTGTTAGAATTTAGGAATACCCTTGCTGCACTCCTTTATTTATGTTATTTTTCCACCTTCATGGCAATATTCACTAGATCCTTCATCTCTCTATATTGTTGCAATTTCACTATATCGACAATTTCCCTATTCAAACATCCTATGAACCGAGCCATAGTCACCTCTTTTTCCTCTTCAATATTTGCTTTGATCAATAGAGTCTCCATCTCCTTGTGATAATCCTCTATTGATTTAGCTCTTTTGGTGAGTCTATGTAATTACTAGTGTAACTTTCTATAATAATAAGATGGCACAAACCTTTTTTTTAACACTCTCTTCATTTCTTCCTAAATAGTTATAGGCAGATCCCCATTTCTTTTCCTACCCTTAACGTCATTCCACCAAACTAAAGCATAATCATTAAACTTTATTGTTGTTAATTTTACCTTTTTCTCCTTATTATAATTATGACAATAAAAAATCATATCTACCTTTCTCTCCCACTGGAATGTTCATCTTTATAAAACTAAGGTTGTTATCCCTTCTCTCTATTATTTCTTCTCTTTTTACTCTACCTTTTATGGATTGGACTTCCTCATCATCATCCTAATCACCTAAATTAGCCTCTTTATTAATCTATCAACCTTTCCTAGCTATTCATCTAGAGTTAGAGGTACTCATTTCCAACTTCTCTAACCTATCATTTATACTCCCCATATCCCTCATGAAATTTTTAAATGTGACATGCATAGCTTGCATTGAATAGGCTACCTCCTCAAGCGATATTCCCTTATTAGCAAATTCCTCTATCATTGTGTAAACCTATAAAAAATGTTAGATAAAATAGCCTTACACACTCCCTCAAGTGTTTACACGTAAGAAAAGCAACACTCCACTTATGTTTCACTCAAATTTGGCTCTTACCCTTTTTTAAGCTCACACAATTAAGCCTTTTACCACTTAAGACTATTATCCTTAATTGCACTTCAAAACTCATACTCAAGTCAAATTGATTCACAATCCGTAAATAAAAATAAGGAGTGTAATGAAAATACCAAAATAAAGAAAGTTGTAACGAGCATACAAGATGAAGATATTAATGCTATCCAAATTATGTATTTTCAATTAACAAGAATTAATTTGTTAACTATAGCGTAAATGGAAGCAAAAGATGTGAGACACCAAAGAAAGCAACTTAGAATGAAAGAAATGACAAATCTAATGCAAAATGCAAAAATTGAAAATTCCTTAGTGGAAAATTCAACCTGATATAAAGATGTGTTTTGAAACTAAGTCAAACCTAAAGAGGCCTAAAATTTTGATTAAGAGGCAGTAAAGCTTGTTGTTGTGGGTGCGACAGGGGATGACAACAATATGAAAAATTTTGGCCAAAAAATATGATAAGGATAAGTTTACCCAAAGAGTTGTATTCCTATTTGTTCACACTAATTAGATGTAATTCCAAATTGATACATTTTTTTTTGCAATTCCCTTTTTTTTTTCAATTCTGATGAACGATACCAATTTTTTTAATTCGGATGAATAGTACTGTGAACAATATCAATTTTTTTAATTTGTATGGAGAGTATGAACAAAAATTTGGATAAAAGTTACCTACAATAATTTTTTACAATAAAAATTAAAAAATAGAATAGTGAATTAACATAAGATAAATAACAATTTATCCCAATCCAAGCTTTGAAACTAATTGATATGGAACCCCAAGGCTAAAGAATCTGAAACCTCTAAAACACAAAATGTAGCATGAACATGAACAAGAACTAAATCCCTAACCCTATTGAAACCCCAATCAATATATGAAAGGAAACATAAATAATTTGGTTATTTTAGACACAAGAATAGAATTCACCGAAAAGTAAATACCTTGATAAGAATTTAAGTTCTTGGTATAATAGAAGAAGACAGGCAATCCTCCCTTGAAAAATTTGACCAAGCCAAAAGAGATAAATTTACATTGATTAAAATCTTAATTACAAAGAGCTTAATGTGGTATTTATACCCACTTAAAGAATCTTTAACCTAATTGGAATGGCTAGTTGATCGAAATTCTTAATCCTATTAGGATTGGAAAATTAAACCTAACTTCCTACTTAAGATAATAAAACAAAACCAAATGAATGGGCTACCCTATAGGTGGCATGAAGCCCATTTAAATTAGGCCTAACTTATAATAGTTAATTCAAATAATACTAATAAATACAAGTCCTAAATAAACCCCAAACAAATCAACCTCTTAATTATCAGAGAGTATGCCCTATAGCCCATGTAATAGGGATGTTTTTCATATGTATTAAATTTATATTCTTAATAAAAGGCATCATTCATTTATTAATGCTATGTTTGAATACATGATTTTGTAAATCTTAAATTAATAAATGAAGTCCTAGATATTATAAACACAATGCAAAGGCAATCATAAAGGTGTTCATGATGTGAGATGTCTATTGCATGCAAATGTCTTAATATCTAAATATCCCTAGTCATAGAATTAACAAGATAGGACATTGTTAATTCGGACAGACTAGCACATGTTATGCTTCTTGAATGGTTCAAGCAGTGGTTCTCATAACTGTGATTATGAAAGATAATCAAAGCTTACATGTGGATGCTTGTTAGAAGAACAAGTTCATTGGAGACCTGCATAGAGAATCCTCACATGGATATTAAATCTATGTCAGTGAGGAATCTCTTCATAGCGGTTGTGCAAGTATCCTTAAACTTGAGATCACCAAAGTTATCTTAAGTAGCAAGTGGTATACTTTGACTCCATAACTGATTACTTCCAACTGGGAGTGAACATAGTTAGGAGATTGGGTATATCATGACCTACTTGAAGATAGTTGAGTGATTGACAAAGGATTCACCATCCCAGATTTAAAAAGGGAAGTTATCTCACATGATTCTATAATTGCCTTTTTCAGAGAATCTCTAGCCAGAGTAATATGCCAAGATGGATGAAGATCTATGAAGGGCATTTTAGGAACAATGGTTAAATTAATAGAACATACATAATTAGATTTATATGAGTTGACAGAAATCCATACTCAGAATCTAATTGAGATAAGAGTGGTGAAAGGAGTAATTGCATGGTAACTGTTTCTATGGAAGGGTACAGTCAAACCACATGACTTTCCTAACATTTGGGTAGTCATGATGCCTAGCTAGAGGCCAATCATGACTTGTATAATGATGTATCAAGAGTATCAATAGGGATTGATAAGATGATTTAAAGGAGTTTAAATCATGTGAGTTTTGAATAGAACTCACAATTACATATTATACTGCCAACATGGACAGGAACCTAATAGGTCACACACATATAGAGAAAAGGGTAAAATGGTAAAATAAAAAGGATAATAATATTTGATATTATTATGAAGGTAGAGAAGTGAATAATATAATAATTAATTAAAGATTTTAATTAATTATGATCAAATAAAATTATCCGCGAAACTTTTGAGAAATGTTCTGTAAAATTGGACCTAATTGAAATAATGTATTTTATGATTAATTATTATTATCTTATAAGTGTTATAAGACTACTATAAGTTTTATAGGACTGATATAATAATTAATAGGTCTATTGGAGAAATTATAAAGGGCTAAAGAAATGAAGAAGTTGGAGGAAGCCCTCCAGAAGAGGGCCACACGCCAACTTCATACAGAAGGGCTTAGAGGGTTTTTTCTTGGACCAAATTAATTTATATATGTTAAATAAGTGTTATGAAACTTACATATTTAATTTGGTTGGATTTGGAATCCATTTGGGTATTTAAATTCAATTAGATGCACAAAGGGCCTAGTTTGTGGATTTTGTGCATAGAATTTTATGAAAAGGTTTAAATTGGATTTAATTAAGCCCAAATGATTATAATTAATTCTAGAGGCCCAATTAATAATTCTCCAGAAATTTTAAAGATCCCAATCTCATTAAGGAGTTGGAATTTTAACCTAAGTATAAAAGGCCAACTAATGAGAATTAGGGTTAAGTGATTAAAACAAAAGGAAAGTCTTTTTCTTTATTCTCTCTCCCTTTTTGCGCCAAATCCAAGCTAGATTCTTGGAATTTTGGCCAGTCCTAGTTGAAAACCAATTTGTTGGTTCAATTTACCCCTCTCTAGTGTGGATTACTCATTGGAGGTGTTCGATTTTGGACACTGTGGTTTACGACAACCCGGTGCGAAGTAAAATCAACTGTTCAACAAAAATCAAAGGTGATTTTTCTTAATCTCATATAGTTATATTGTATATTCATGGCAAGATCAGATCTAATGGTTAAAAAATTTTAAAATTCTGCTCATGTATGAGATGCATGTAACCGTTAAATTCGAACATGGTATCAGAGCCAGGTTTTGCCATGGATATACAATTCTATATTTTTCTGCGGAATAAGTTTTGTTTTGTTTTGAGTTATTTATTTCATGAACTTTAAAATATTAGATTTGATTGTTCATGAATGAGAAATTTTGATTTCTAGTTGTATGTGTGATCAAATAAATTTGGTGGAAACAAAAACGAAATTTTTGAATGATTTTGATTAGGGTTTGGCGTGAAACCCTAGGTGATTTAAGGGGCTGTTCTAATTTAATTTCTTATGGATCCATTAAAACATCATTTAGATGATATTTTATGTGTTTAATATGTGATATTAAGCCGTAGGATCGAACGGAATTAAAATCGAACAAGTTTTGCATGAAAACTAGTTTAGTCGAAAAGTTCGATAAATTGGTGTTCTTCGTGTGTTCTTGATGTGTTCTTGGTTAGAACGACTTTTGATCTTCTAAATCTGATATATATGATATATTAAAGTGTTTTTAATTAATTGGATTAATTAAAATGGGCCTTAAATTAATTTGATTAATTTTAATTTATTAAAACCACTTAATGGGCTTAATTATGTTTACGGACTTGGTTTAAATTAGTGAATGACTTGGTGGGCCCAAGGAGCTGATTTAAATTAAAAATTATAAACATTAATTAAGTTTATTAATGGGTTTTAAGGGCTGGAGTGGGCTTGGCTCATTCCAAAAGGCCCAAATGGTCCAAAAGACACAAAACCAGTTTGTGTGTGAACACAGTTAGGGTTTTTCTTCTGTGGGTTTCAGCCTACAATTGTTTTAAGCCCAAAATTGATTCTTTTAATTATTTAATATGATTAATTAATTAAATAATCAATTTATAATTAATTAATAATCAATTGGATTGTTTATTAAGACAAGAACACATGCATGCAAAAAGGTTTCCTAAAATGAAAGTTTCCAAAATGGAAAAAGTTTCCTAATTTGATCACATCATTAAATAACTCAAAATATAGTTTCAAAGGTTGAAAAAAAGTTAGTAATCCATTTATTTATGCATTAGAGAGGCATATAAGGGTGAATGATTGGCATGATGGTTAGTTATGGACAAAGCCCAATGTGATTGAGCATAATGCATATTTTGGCCCAATGAGGACTTTCATGTCCCGGCCACTTATTTTTGGTTTGTAGTTCATTTCAAATTGTAATATGTAATTAGATTTCTTATATTAGAATTAGAAATAGAGATGGAGACCAATATCAAGGAGCAAGATAGGCCGGATGGAGATCTAACAAGCTTGAAGATAATGTAATTATTTTCTTGTTTGAATCATGCATACTACCTAGGTGTGACCTTTTGATTTCCCTCTTGGCTCGGGGAAATCAATGTAGTGAAGTCCATAACTATACCATATTTGTATGCTTATATTTATGTGATAGATATAGGATGCATACCAATGTATGCCAACCATGTATGATGAGACTTAATTAACTAAAACCCTCAAAAAAATACTAAGGTATATAAGCCTTTCATTAATTTGAGGAGAACCAGAGTTCTTTATAGTGTGGGTTGTTGACCACAGTCAAGCTCACATTATATCGAATATGGTCAAATCTAATTAAATGGGTCATCTTAGCTAGCCCATTAGTTTGTTGACCACAGTCAAGGCTAATGGTTCTAGAGGCAAGATTAGGGAATGCATATATGATATGCATGCATCAAGAGTTGTTAACCTAATGATCCAATAGTTGTGTAGAGACACAATTGGTATAGGGATACCTACCTTTCAAGGGTATGAAATTTGGCTTATTGACCACAGTCAAGGTCAAATTACATATCAAGGATTGGATATTGGCCCACTAAGAAAACCATCGGGTTTTCTCGGATTATATAGTGAGGGCTATTAATTCGCAATAAAATAGTGGGAGTAAATGGATTAATTAAAGACCTTATTAATGCATACATATATATATGAACATACTCTCATATCTTTTTTTTTTTAACATCTATGTCATCATCATGAGCACATCAAATATACGATCAATCTTGGATAACAAACTGGTTGGCAGCAACTATTCTAACTAGATCAAGCAAGTGAGAATTGTTCTCAGAGCTAAAAAGATCCATTATGTCTTGGATAAAGATCTTCCACCACTTCCATCAGATGATGCCATTGATGAGATCAAAGGCACTTATCGAAAATACATAGAGGATAGTGAAGCAGCAACATGTCTGATGCTGGGTGCTATGTCCTCAAAGCTTCAGAAGCAATATGAGATAAAGGACGGTGGGGTTTCCAAGAAGAAGGTTGCCAAGAAGAGAATCCCAAAGGAACTTGCTTCCATTGTGGAAAGGATGGTCATTGAAAGCGTAACTGCAAGGCCTATCTATATTCTCTCAAGGAGAAAAAGCATGCTGATGCTTTTACCTCAGGTATTCATATGATTGAAATTAATACTTATTCTATTGCTTCAAAACAATCTTGGGTATTAGATATCGGATGTGGATCACATTTGTGTAAAGATCTACATGGGTTTAGAAGCTTTAGAAGAGTTGGAAAGGCAGAGATATGTTTGCAGTCGGCTATTTGACAAAACATCTCTACAACAGTTGTGGGGGCTTACCATTTGCCTCTTCCAAGTGGATTAATACTTGAATTAAATAATTGTTATTATGTTCCAACTTTGTCCAAAAGTATTATTTCTTTCAGTTGTTTGATGAATGATTATGATATTTCTTTAAAGGACAAATGTTGTTACATTTTTCAGAACAATATGTTTTATGTAAAAGCTATCATTGAGAATGGTATATTTGTTCTTGATTTAATTAAAGAAGTACATAATGTGGATACCAAAAGAATGAAACATGATAATCTAAATACCTCATACTTATGGCATTGTCGTTTAGGCCACATAAATGAAAAATGCATGACCAAATTGCACAAGTCAGGTGATTTGGGATCATTTGATTATGAATCATTTGATGCATGCGAATCTTGTTTATTGGGAAAAATGACAAAAGCTCCCTTTATTGGTAAAGGAGAACGAGCTAAAATGGTTTTGGACTTAATACATTTAGATGTATGTGGTCCAATGACTACACATGCCAGAGGAGGTTACTCCTACTTCATTACTTTCATAGATGATTATTCCAGGTTTGGATACATCTATCTAATGAAATATAAGTCTGAAGCATTTGAAAGGTTTAAAGAATTCAGAAATGAAGTAGAGAAACAACTTGGCAAAAGTATTAAAACACTTAGATCAGATCGAGGTGGAGAATACTTAAGTCAAGAGTTTCAGGATTATCTTAGAGATAATGGGATTTTATCTTAATGGACTCCTCCATATACACCACAACACAATGGTGTATCCGAAAGGAGGAATCGAACACTATTAGATATGGTTCGATCAATGATGAGCTGAGCGGACTTGCCTAAGTCTTTTTGGGGATATGCACTAGAAACTACTGTTTATGTGTTAAATAGAGTTCCTAGTAAATCGGTTGATGTTACTCCATATGAGATGTGGAATAACAAGAAACCCACACTTTCTCATATGAAAGTATGGGGTTGTCTTGCTTATGTGAAGAGGACAATGTCAGACAAACTGGATGTTAAGTCTGACAAATGTTTATTTGTGGGATATCCAAAAGAAACGTTTGGATATTATTTCTATCATCGCTTAGAACAAAAGGTGTTTGTTTCAAGGCATGCTATCTTCTTGGAAAGAGAATTTCTCCTACGAGAGGATAGTGGGAGTAAAATTGAACTTGGTGAAGTTCAAGACCCACAAGTAGAAGATGATCAACCGATTGAACCCAAAACTGAATTTCATAATGATGAGATTACAGTTGAACCTGATTATACACAAAATCCTAGAAGATCTACTAGGATGCATTCTATCCCTATGAGATATGGATTTCACATTGATTCAGATAGAGGCATAACTGTAGTAGAGGACAATGAGCCTATAAGCTATCAAGAAGTTTTGAACAGTTCAGAACGTGATTTATGGCTTAAGGCTATGCAGTCTGAAATGAACTCCATGTATGAGAACAAAGTATGGACTTTAACTCAAACACCTGAAGGGATAAAACCCATAGGGTGCAAATGGGTCTTCAAAAAGAAGACTGACATGGAAGGTAATATAGTTACCTATAAAGCTCGCTTAGTAGCAAAAGGTTATCGTCAAAAAGAAGGTATTGACTATGACGAAACTTTTTCTCCTGTAGCGATGCTTAAGTCTATAAGAATACTTTTAGCCATTGCAGCTTATTATGATTATGAGGTTTGGCAAATGGATGTTAAGACAACTTTCCTTAAACTTTCCTTAATGGAAATCTTACCGAGAATGTGTATATTGGACAACCAGAAGGATTCACATCAGGAAATGGCGAAAAGGTATGCAAGCTTCAAAGAGCCATTTATGGATTGAAGCAAGCCTCTAGGAGCTGGAACATACGATTCAATGAGACAATCAAAGAGTTTGGCTTCTCACAGAATGAAGATGAACCTTGTGTGTATAAAAGGGTCAGTGGGAGTGCAATTGTCTTCTTAGTTCTATATGTAGATGACATATTGATCATGGGAAATGACATTTCTCTTCTCCAATCAGTTAAAATATGGTTATCCAAGCAATTCTCAATGAAAGACCTTGTAGAAGCATCCTATGTTCTGGGAATAAGGATCTATAGAGATAGATCCAATAGGTTACTAGGTCTTTCTCAGAGTACATATATAGATAAAGTATTGAAGAGGTTCAATATGGATCTCTCTAAGAAAGGGTTTGTACCCATGGTGCATGGGAAACACCTTTCTAAGTCTATGTGTCCACAAACACTAGAGGATAGAGAGAGCATGAATAGAATACCATATGCATCTGCAATTGGTTCTATCATGTATGCTATGTTATGTACACATCCAGATGTAGCATTTGCTTTGAGTGTCACAAGCAGATTCCAATCTAATTTTGGAGAGGAACACTGGGCAGCTTTCAAGAATATTCTTAAGTACTTGAGAAGGAATAAGGATATATTCTTGGTATATGGAGAGGGCAGTTTGGAAGTAAATGGGTATACAGATGCCAGCTTCCAATCTGACAAAGATGATTGTAAATCACAATCTGGTTATGTGTTCATAATGGGATGAGGAGCAGTTAGTTGGAAAAGTTCCAAACAAGAAACAACTATTGATTCCACGATGGAAGCTGAGTACATTGCTGCTTCAGAAGCAGCCAAAGAAGCAATCTAGATCAAAAAGTTCATTACCGAACTAAGAGTGGTGCCTAGCATTGTTGATCCGATTCCTTTATATTGTGACAACAATGGAGCCATTGCGCAAGCAAAGGAACCACGGTCTCATCAGCGATCCAAGCATGTTCTCGGACGCTACCATCTCATAAGGCAAATAGTAGCTAGAAATGATGTGAAAATAGAAAGGGTTCCCACAGATGACAATGTGGCGGATCCCCTCACTAAAGCACTTTCCCAGATTAAGCATGATCACCATATAAATAGCATGGGTCTGAGACATATGAGTGATTGGCTCTAGTGCAAGTGGGAGATTGTTAGAGAGTATGCCCTATAGCCCATGTAATAGGGATGTTTTTCATATGTATGAAATTTATATTCTTAATAAAAGGCATCATTCATTTATTAATGCTATGTTTGAATACATGAGTTTGTAAATCTTAAATTAATAAATGAAGTCCTAGATATTATAAACACAGTGCAAAGGCAATCATGAAGGTTTTCATGATGTGAGATGTCTATTGCATGCAAATGTCTTAATATCTAAATATCCCTAGTCATAGAATTAACAAGATAGGACATTGTTAATTTGGACAGACTAGCATATGTTATGCTTCTTGAATGGTTCAAGCAGTGGTTCTCATAACTGTGATTATGAAAGATAATCAAAGCTTACATGTGGATGCTTGTTAGAAGAACAAGTTCATTGGAGACCTGCATAGAGAATCCTCACATGGATATTAAATCTATGTCAGTGAGGAATCTCTTCATAGCGGTTGTGCAAGTATCCTTAGACTTGAGATCACCAAAGTTATCTTAAGTAGCAAGTGGTATACTTTGACTCCATAACTGATTACTTCCAACTAGGAGTGAACATAGTTAGGAGATTGGGTATATCATGACCTACTTGAAGATAGTTGAGTGATTGACAAAGGATTCACCATCCCAGATTTAACAAGGGAAGTTATCTCACATGATTCTATAATTGCCTTGTTCAGAGAATCTCTGGCCAGAGTAATATGCCGAGATGGATGAAGATCCATGAAGGGCATTTTAGGAACAATGGTTAAATTAATAGAACATACATAATTAGATTTATATGAGTTGACAGAAATCCATACTCAGAATCTAATTGAGATAAGAGTGGTGAAAGGAGTAATTGCACGGTAACTGTTTCTATGGAAGGGTACAGTCAAACCACATGACTTTTCTAACATTTGGGTAGTCATGATGCCTAGATAGAGGCCAATCATGACTTGTATAATGATGTATCAAAAGTATCAATAGGGATTGATAAGATGATTTGAAGGAGTTTAAATCATGTGAGTTTTGAATAGAACTCACAATTACATATTATACTGCCAACATGGACAGGAACCCAATAGGTCACACACATATAGAGAAAAGGGTTAAATGGTAAAATAAAAAGGATAATAATATTTGATATTATTATGAAGGTAGAGAAGTGAATAAGATAATAATTAATTAAAGAGTTTAATTAATTATGATCAAATAAAATTGTCCGCGGAACTTTTGAGAAATGTTTTGCAAAATTGGACCTAATTGAAATAATGTATTTTATGATTAATTATTATTATTATTATTATTATTATTATTATTATTATTATTATTATTATTATTATTATTATTATTATTATTATTATTATCTTATAAGTGTTATAAGACTACTATAAGTGTTATAGGACTGATATAATAATTAATAGGTCTATTGGAGAATTTATAAAGGGCCAAAGGAATGAAGAAGTTGGAGGAAGCCCTCTAGAAGAGGGCCACACGCCAACTCCATACATAAGGGCTTAGAGGGCTTTTTCTTGGACCAAATTAATTTATATATGTTACATAAGTGTTATGGAATTTAAATATTTAATTTGGTTGGATTTGGAATCCATGTGGTTATTTAAATTCAATTAGATGCACAAAGGGCCTAGTTTGTGGATTTTGTGCATAGACTTTTATGAAAAGGTTTAAATTGGATTTAATTAAGCCCAAATGATTATAATTAATTCCAGAGGCCCAATTAATAATTCTCCAGCAATTTTAAAGAGCCCAATCTCATTAAGGAGTTGGAATTTTAACCTAACTATAAAAGGCCAACTAATGAGAATTAAGGTTAAGTGATTAAAACAAAAGGAAAGTCTTTTTCTTTATTCTCTCTCCCTTTTTACGCCAACTCCAAGCTAGCTTCTTGGAATTTCTGCCAGCCCTAGTTGGACACCAATTTGTTGGTTCAATTTACCCTTCTCTAGTGTGGATTACTCATTGGAGGTGTTCGATTTTGGATACTGTGGTTTGCGACAACCCGGTGCGAAGTAAAATCAACTGTTCAACAAAAATCAAAGGTGATTTTTCTTATTCTCTTATAGTTATATTGTGTATTCATGGCAAGATCAGATCTAATGGTTAAAAAATTTTAAAATTCCGCTCATGTATGTGATGCATGTAACCGTTAAATTCGAACATTAATCCCATAAGTAGCGCATGCAATGCATATGCCTTAGCTCAAATGATGTGTACATGTCAAATTGATCATGCACATTTGATCTTCACAAATCCTTCCTATTGAAGCAACATTATTAGGATCCTTATATGTTATGCCCCTGAAAGATGCCACTCTCGCTATATAATGCCAGCTCTCTATAGTGTCCACAATTTGGCATAAGTATATGTTTAGTGCTTCCTCGAACTTCTTAGCCTATGAACATGTTATTAGACCATCTGGTAATGTTAGATTATCCTTATAATTATTCCTTTCTTAATGTTCCTTAGCTATACTCACATCATTTTTGCTTAAAAAATATGGTGCCATTATTTGTAGGAGAGAAATGCAGAAACTATATAAACCATAAAAGTCTTAAATACTTACTTACATAGAGAGACCTCAATCTGAGGTAACACAAATGGTTGAAATTGTTTAAAGACCATGATTGCATATTTGATTACCACCCAAGCAAAGCAAATGTGGTAGTTGATGTGTTAAGTCAAAAAATGGTGGTAGCTTTAGTATTACACCAATACCGATGGAGATTTGCACTAGATGGAGTCTTAATAGCTCAACTAAAAGCTCAACCCAACATAAGATAAACAATTATTGATGCCCAGAAAGATGATGAAAAGCTATAACAAATAGCTCAATCGATACATGAAGGAGGCCATTGGAATATTCAATAGGAAATAATGGTGGTGTATATTATCACAATAGATTGTGTGTGCCAAATGCCAAAGAATTGAAGAAAATTTTATTAAGAGAAGCATATAACACAGTTTTCATCATGCATCCCAGTGGCAACAAGATGTACCAAGACTTGAAGAAATTCTATTGGTGGCCATAAATGAAATGGGATGTGGTTGAATATATTTCCAAATGTCTAACTTGTCAACAAGTAAAGGTAGAACATCAACTTTCTTTGAGACTATTGCATCCTATTCCAATTCCATAATGGAGGTGGGATAACATTATTATAGACTTTGTTACTGGGTTACCCATTACTCAAAAGAAGCATTATGCTATGTGGATAGTAGTAGATAAGTTAACTAAGGTAGCTCATTTTATACCAATCCGATCAGACTACCCAATGGATAAATTGGTTAAATTATAAGTGAATGAGATTTTTGATCGGGATCCAATGCATGGGATGCCAATATCAGTAATTTTAGATCGGGATCCAAGATTCACTTCTAGATTTTGGAGAAGTTTACAATAAGCTTTAGGCATGAAGCTCCACTATAATACCACATTCCACACACAAATGGATGGTTAATCTGAGAAGATTATACAAGTGTTGGAGGATATGTTGAGAGGATATGTCATAGATTTCCCAGGGAGTTGGGATAAATATTTGGCCCTAATAGAGTTTGCATACAACAACAGTTATCAAACTAGCATCGATATGCCACCTTACGAAGCATTATATGGTCGTAAGTGTAAAACTCTAGTTTGTTGGATAGAGTTGGATGAAAGTAAAATAATTGGCCCCAAAATTATCAAAGATTTTGAGGAAAAGATCCAAATTATCAAGCAAAAATTGAAAGAAGCAAGCAATCGATAGAAGTCATATGCAGATTTAAAAAGAAAAGATATTAGGTATCATGTCAGAGATGAAGTATTTTTAAAGATATCCCCATGGAGGAAAGTGTTATAGTTTGGAAATAAATGAAAACTCAATCCAAGATTTATAGGTCCTTATAAAATAGTAAAATAACTTGGACTTGTAGCTTATAGATTGGTTCTTCCATTTGAATTGTCAAAGCTACACGATGTCTTCTATGTTTTCATGCTCCGACAATATCGATCTGATAAATCTCATATAGTACCAATATAAGATATAAAGATCCAATCTGATTATATCTATAATGAAGGACCAACAGAAATCTTGGCCAAGGAAGTTAAAAAATTATGAAATAAAAAATTCCTCTGGTTAACGTATTATGCCAGCCTCACAGCATGCAGGAGGCCATATAGGAGCCTAAATTAATAATAGGAGCATAATATCTACAATTATTCAAAATAAGGTATGAATTTCGAGAATGAAATTCTTTAAAGGGGAGAGAGTTATGAAGCCCCTACTTGTGCCTTAGGAGAGTTAATATGTAATGTTTAATAAATGTTTTTAATTAACGGTGTGATTTTTATATGCTTGCTTAATTGATGTTATTGTAAGTTGGGACTTAGAGGAAACTATTTGCTAAGAAAAGGATAAAATGGTCATTTCATATTAAGTCATTTATGAGTATAATTTAGAGAGAATATGATATTAGGGGCTCAATTGAAATGGGAGAGTGTATGTTTTGGGGTAAGAATAAGAAATTGAAGAGAAGTAAGAGGGCTAAGTGCAATTATCTAGAGTCAATAAAGTGGACCAATAGGATTTGGACAACTAGCTTCTCTAGACTTTTCATGAAATAAAAAGAAAAAGTGAGGGATTTAAGGAGAGAGTTGGTCAACCACTCAATGCTAGAGTTACAACACTCTTCTCCCTAAATAACCCATAAATTGATCCCTCAAAAATTCAACTTGATATTAGAGAGGAGAGAGAATTTAGTGGTTGTTATTTTAAGGTATTACCACTCTCTTCTTCTCTTCTTCTTCTTTTGTTCTTATAATGAGATATGATTTAAAGGAAGATATATATATATATATATATATATATATATATATATATATATATATATATATATATATATATATATATATATATATATATATATATATATATATATATATATATATATATATCTATAACCTTTTCCATGTAGAAGGAGAATTGAGTAGGAGGAAAGAAAAGGAAGTGCAAAGGGATTGAAGAAAGTGTTATTGGTTGGTTTAAAGGTATGGTAACTTCTCTTAATCTTGATTGTGTGTTCTTGATTTGGTGACATGATGAATGATTTATTAGATGCTATAATAAGTTATTAACATGGAAATTAAGTTCAAGGATGACCGAGAATTAAAATAGGCTAAATTTTTCTTAGGACTTAACTTACCAATCTGGACTGGTTTGGTTATAACTCAAGCTACAGGAATCCAGATTTAATTCTAGTTGGAATATAAACTATAATCATAGAAATTAATTTCATATGAAGAAGTCAAAAGTTTAGTCACCTTGTCATATGATGAAATTTGAACTTGAATTTTGGCTATGTCTGCTGCCTTATCATTGGGAGCAGCCAGCCTTGTTTTGTGAATATGTGAAGATTTATAGTTATAAATGGAATTATTTTTAATGTTTTAGAAACTAATGACATAACATAACAACTTTATAGAAGGATATTTTAGCTAAAAATGTCATTTTTTAGGTTTAAAAGAGCATACAAACTGAACCGAAAAATCTTCCTTTAGAATTTTTAGGGTAGAATAAACCTTACGGTCAATACCAATTTGGTAACAACTGTAAACCAATCTAGAACCAAAACTATACCTATCTCATGGTTAGT
The DNA here is from genome assembly GCA_037975025.1 of Excoecaria agallocha. Lineage (NCBI taxonomy): Eukaryota > Viridiplantae > Streptophyta > Magnoliopsida > Malpighiales > Euphorbiaceae > Excoecaria > Excoecaria agallocha. Next base: position 23,607,210 of record CM075813.1, on the reverse strand, counting down.
ACAGATCAGTAATGATTGTAACCTTTCCCTATTTTCTCCCAAATATAATTTTTAAGCCCCAAATTGTAACCAAAGCATACCTAAACCTACCTAAACATTTTTAGAGCATTTTAAACAAAAAAACTAAAGATAGTTTGTGACATTAAACATGTGAATATCATATTGAAATATAAGAATAAAGTTATAAAATATTGTATATGTAGGTTTACATAAATGAAATCATATAATAATAGTTATACAATTGTAAATGTAGTTATACAATAATGGTTAAAATTACACTATTGTAATTTTTTTGAACATTTGCATCCATAATTATGCAATATGATGAGTCACACAATGAAAGAAGTGATATGTGAATTGATCAATGCATACACATAGAACTTAGTGGTGGATAGATGGGTATGCTTATAAGGTTATAGATGCAGTTGCCATAATGTTGATCCCATTTGGATCCCATTTGGATCCATAGTATGTCCATAGTATGCCATGAGTCACACACAATGATATTGATCAATGAGTCTCACATAGCACCAGTGCAGTATATAAAAGTTTAATCTAACTATATATATGACGAAGTGCCAAAAAAAATCTTACCCAAGGAAGTCAGACGATTGTGAAATAAATAGATCCCTATAGTTAAAGTATTTTGGCAACATCACAGCATGTAAAAAGCGACATAAGAGCCTAATCAGTAATGCGAGCCTAGTATCCCAACTATTCAAAATAGGTATAAATTTTGAGGATGAAATTCTTTAAGGGGGAGAGATTTGTGAGGCCTCTATTTATGCCCTGGAAGGATGTAAAGGAGATTACTTAATAATCCTAGTAACACATGGTAGTGTAATATAAGTAGGGACCTAAAGGTAATTTTTCTAAATTAGAAGGGGTAATTTGGTCATGAGCTTAATAGTGCATGTTGTGCGAGTGTGCTATGTTTATAATTTTGTTAAGAATGTTTAGCTTTTGGTTATTTTGTCTAGATTTTGGTACCTTTTATATTTTATGGTTGTTTTGTCATTTTTAGGAGTAATGGAAATTTAACAATGAGAAAGAGAAAAATTCAGCAATAGATGGGGGTTTCTATCGTGGGCATGACATGGGAAGGAAACCACTTATAAAGAAAAATATAAGAAGATTTTTAAGGAGATTCATTCGTGTCTTATCGCGAGCATGATAGGAGTCGTAAGCTTGAAAGAGAGAGAGTTGGGGTAGTTATTTTTCAGAAGGCACTTCAAAGGGGCATGACTCTTCACCAAATGATGTGTATTTCTACGGGGGTACTTTAAGAGTTGTGTTTCTATAGAAGGGTGTTTGAAGGGTCACAATGCTTGATAATGAAATTATAAATACAGATGGTGGTTATGCAATTTAAATTTCAAATCAAGTTTCAAAGAGGCATGACTTTTCACCAAAGGGGTATCTAAAGAGTTGCATTATTTTGCATAGAGAATATAAATACAATAAAGATGTAAAGAAAAGGGAATGAAATTTTATAATAGATGATAGATAGAGAATGATTAATTTTCCTAACTTTTTGAAGAGAAGACAAGATCAAAGAAGAAGAAGAAGAAACATTTCATGAGTAAAAGATTGAAAGATCAACCTTTATTTATCTTTTAATTTATCTTTTCTTCTTTTCATCATTTTGAATGATGTCTTTTTTGAAAATTGAACAAGGATGTTAATATGTGTTTTTTCTAATTATTACAAGTAATCGTTTATTGCAAAATTTTCTATTAGTATTTTATGCATGATCATTATAAGTAAAAGTATAGATAAAGAGATATATTCTTATGGAAATCTATTAGAAATGCATTATTGAAACATTACTGGAGAGATCAGAATGTTAAGATAGTTTTTATAGGTTGGTTGTTATTCTTAGAATATGTGGTTATGATTAACTAATTCATTAATGAGAGTTAAGGGTTAGAATCATAATTGCATATTTTAGGAATTCTATTTCATGTCGAGAGAGTGATCTACAACTCTATTCCAACTTGGCTTGCATTATAAAGATTGCATTTTAATGAAGAGAGTAATATCAAGTTTCATAGTTATTAATCCATAATCATTAATGTTATTTGTCTTCTTTGACTATAATTAAAATAGGTTTAATTAATATCTTAGTATTAGTATAACATTAATAGTTTAGTTTAATTACTAAATTATTGACCATTGTAAACAAGATTGAGATCAAGTCATAGTGTGTAATAACCAATCTGTTCCTTATGGAGACGATATCTTAAGTACTATAAATGGTAAATTGTGCACTTGCGAATTTAACACAACATATATTGAGTCACATATGAACTTAATTAGGAAAAGATATGATTTAGGTGTTTAATTGAAAGAGAAAAGAGAACAAATTAGGGTCTACAATAAGAAATTAAAGGAGTTAAGGGAGCTAAGTGTAATTTCCCTAATGTTGACAAATGGACCAATAGGGAAAGAACACCTAGTTTCTCTAAACAATTCTTGAAGATTATAGGAAATTTGGGGATTTAGGAGAAGAGGTGGCCAACCATTCAAAAAATGTGAAGAAGGATGCCATTTTCTCCCAAACTAACCCCTAAAGTGTATGCCTAGCTAAGTGAGAAGAGAGAGAATTTAGTGTTTAATAATTTTAAGGTAATTTCTCTTTCCTCTCTTATCCTCTACTTTTATTGCTTGTAATTATGTATAGGATTGAGGAGGTATATGAATCCTTAAATATGTTAATTGGTCATTTCATTATGTAGAACAAGAAAAAGCTATAGGCAAGGAGAAAGTGGTTGATAAGGGTTGAAGAGAAAAGGATTAGCCAAATATTTATGGGAACTCCTAAATCCTTGCTTGTGTGTGTGTGTGTTTGCTTTCTTAAAGAACTTTAAGATGTTGTTTTAGAGGTGTTGTTAAGATGGAAACATAGATATAATGTTTAAAGGGACAAAGGAATGAAAATAGGAAAGTTATCTCCGAAATAGTGAGATTTCATCCTAGAATTCACTTAACCTAGTCATACTATTTTGACTATAAAAATAATTATAGAGCTTCAAATTACGTGATTCTAGTTGGGTTAAAAATAATACTCATAAATCTAGATTTCATATAAAGAAGTTGAAGTTTAATTCCACTTTTAAGATGATAAAAATTGAGCTTGAACTCTAACTATGTCTACTGCCCTGTCATTGGGATTAGCTTATCTTGTTTAATGAATATCTAAAGATTTAAAAGTCTAAATGGAGTGATTTTTAATGCTTTGGAAACTTAAAACATATACAAAAAACTTTTTAGAAGGCCATTTGATCTAAATCCAGTTGAAAATAGGTCATAAATCAAAATAAAGAGAACTAGGGAAGCTATCCTATCACAAGTCGGCACCCTTGGTCTATATAACGAGTTGGCACCACTCATGCTGACTCAAAATAGACCCAAACTTATCTTTTTGATTTTTAAACACTAACTTTCTATCCCTAAAGTACCCAAAAGCATTCGTAACATGTATTATGATGAAAAGACCTATAAATACACTGTTAATTTAGAACTCTAATATAGTTAACAAACCTAAGTAAATGCTTGAATAAGAATCCATTTATACTTGGATTGGAGCTATGTAAACATGTGTTAATGTTGTACATACATGGTATGATAATCTTTTAAATGTATCATAAAGAATACAAAAATGTTATTATATGTCAAGAATCAAAGTTGCACTATTATAATCATCATAGATACTTATATGTGCTTCAATATACATTATGATGAATTTAACATAACAAATGGAATAATGCAAAAAGGAATCAATGCCTGTATATAGAGCTTGGTTGTGGACTGATGGGCATGAATATAAGGTATAGATGCAGCTATTACAGATTGACCCTATTTGAGTTCATAATTAGTCCCCATTTGGAACCATAGTCTTGTCCCTATTTGGATCCACATATTTGATACCTTTGGGTATCTATAGGTTAAAAATCTATAGGTATTCACATGACTGATACCTACGGATATCCATAACACCCATTATCTATACCTATAGAATTAGATAGGCATTCACAAGAAATAATGAATAATGAAATGGATGTTAAATACTTGATATTAAATGATGATATGATACACGTGATAAATTTTACATTGTAAATCATATATGTAGTAATGTTTCTCAACTAATTGTGGCATGATTTCTAATCAATATAAATGTATTTTATAACTGTTACATATTGTGTGTGCATAAAAATGACCATTATGAGTTATTGTTCACGTATTTATTGTTCCTTACTAAGCTATATAGATTAGCACAGGTATTCACGAATGTAAGTACTTAAGATAGGACTCTTCAATAGGGATGAAGCCAATAATAGTAAAACCAACACCAGCTTTAGGAAGAGTCAAAGTATGGAGATGTTGATATCCTTTTTTGCTATGTTTTGCTATTGTAAATTTCATATTTTGCTAAGAAAAGTGTAATGTGAAGAATGATATTATTACAATTATGATGTATCAGAAACCTTCCTCTTATATAGCCTATTCCTAATGCATTGATATGATAATATATTATTGAGAATAATATGATATGTGAACAAATAAGGTATAATATTCATTATTTGTATGAGAGATAGTACATAAGGTAATAAGAACCAGGAAGCATTCGCATAGTCTTTACATCTTTGGTATCAAAGCATGTTCTGGCCAATAGGAGTTTAAGTAAATGAATGTATAGTATGTTATTGGTGTTAGCTTTATATTGATGTCCCTATAATTCTTTTAGATTGTATACTATAGAGGGAAGTATAGCAACGATAGAAGAGACTATGGAAAGTGATTTGCCTGCGACACCAAATCCTTCCAACCCAAAATCTTCAGCATCTACCCAGCGTAATGCACCCGCTATTATACCTGTGGAGGCATTGTTATAGATCTCATAAGATATGGCTTATATTTTATAGAGAATGATAGCACAAAAAACTCCAATTGTAAAAATTAGGAAGCATGAACTAGAGGAATTTTTTGGCACTATTTTGAAGGAATTAAAAAAGGCAGTACTTTGGTTGGAAAAGATATAATGAGTCATTAAGGAGATATAATGCCCTGCTAACTAGAAAGTAACATATGTTGTGTCCTTACTTCGAGGAGCAACGTATGATTGCTGGAATTTAGTGATGAAACAACCTTAGTTGCTTGACACCCTTACTTGGGAATTCTTCGAGGTAGAATTTAAAAAGAGATATGTAACTAAAGCTTATAAAGAAGAAAAGTTTAAATGATTTCTAAATTTGAACCAAAGAGGTATGACAGTAGCTGAGTATGAGAATGAATTTAGTCATCTGTTCAAATACATACTGGAATCTATGTTAAGTATTTTTAGTGCCGATAATTTGTCCATGGCTTAAATGACCATGTCAGGGAGAGATTAATTGGACCCACTTCATTGTAATAGGTGAACTACTATCAACTTATATAACTAGTAATTTGGGTGGAAAAGACTGAATTGGCTAAAAAGGAAAGAGAATAAAAAGGAAGCTTTGCTAGAGGTAGGTCATCAATAGGAAATAGACCTAAGGGTGCACAACGACCAGCAAAGTCTATCAATCGCCTTACTTTTAGGGGTAGGCAA